>JXCR01008806.1:0-15500 GCA_002079205.1 Phalaenopsis hybrid cultivar | reverse complement strand
AACAAAAGAGGTACCATGTACTGCAAATTCAATATATCCTTATGTTGAGACGATAATGATTACCTTCACGAATAGTTAGTCGAAGCAGGGTAATACCCCAACAAAACAATTTTCATTGCAGCGTTGATTGCTAACTTTCGTCAAATTGGCAACATCATAATTAACAAAAGAGGTCCGATGAATAATATCTTAGAAAGGGTCTTTGATCAAATTAATCTTCACACTACCAACTTCACGTCTATTGTTGTCTATCACTTGCGAAGAGTTGATTGACAATTCACAACAATGGTCAACTTCTTTATAGTCAATGCTACAATGACCTAAAATGCAATAATTCAATCAGCCGATCAATACCTTAAAAAAATAGTTTCAACCCATCACGTCGTTGCCAAAGTCCCTACGTAAAGGGTGTGCATTTTGCATTAATATAAAATCAAAAGAGTACAAAAAAAAAAAAAAAACTTTAGATGCCACAACAAAAACAAAAAAAGGAGGCTACTAGAGGTCTGTTTGGGGCAGCTGCAGCTTATCCAGCTTATCCTGATAAGTTGCTTATCTTGAGAATTTGGTGATAAGCAGCCGATCTGGATAATCTGTCTGTCTGTTTGGTTTGTGCGTTTTGAGAACAGCTGATTCTGAATAAATGACCAAACTGCCCATGTTTTGAATAAGTTGCAGCTGTTTGTTTTGTGTTTTTTGTAAACAGCTTTTACACGTCATTTTTTACCCAGTATTTTTCATTACAAAGATAACATCAGATCTATAACCTAAAATAACAGCAGATCCATAACCAGAAACATTGAACCAACTATCTACTTGATAAAAAAAAATTTCCAAACCATCGTGCTATTCAACAAGGAAGATGAAAGAAACCAGATCCATTCGCAAAGTGTAGTATGGCGTAATATATGAATCAGAACGAAGAAATAATCGAGGAAAATGAAGGAAATCAGGGCTCGACTGGCCGTGGATAGCCCTAAAAAACAGAAGGATATACGAACGAGATACAATGGCATTTCTGCATACCTTCAGCAACTTCTATTAAGGTTCTACGGAGGGGAGATACGAACGAGAGATGCTTGCGGGGAGAGGAGCGACGAGGAGCGCTTGCGAAGTTAGGGCAGAGGAGCGTCAAGAGCAGGGGCAGTGAGAGTAATTGTTTAGAATGAAACACGGATCGCGGGTAGGACCGAATGATCCACGTGTAATATTAAGGTGAAAACAGCTTATTCAAAAACGCATCAATTAAGTTATTTCCAAACACAAGTTGGTGTTTTCAAAACGCCCCCGCAGCAAAAAAGCTGTGCCAAACGCACCCTAAGTAGTAATGCCATAAAATTTCCTAGCCCTTTTCACAAAAAAAATGACGAGATAACTATTATGTTAACTCTTAAACTACAAAACTATCATGAAAGCAAACTGTGCACAAAGATAAGCTGCGTCATTGTTAGATCTCAAAGTGAAGGAAAACAGCACCTACCGAAAGTTGGTCTAAAAAGCTGCATCGAGATTGTATGCATATTGTTGTGTCTCCAAGCATCCCTCTCCATGGAGTGCTGAAGGGTATCCATCACATTCTTGTTGCCGCCTTTCACAATAAGACTGTGAGTTTCAAGCATCCATGGCTCAACCGACTTGCTAAGGTGTAAAACAGCTTCCATCTCAACAAGGGAGTTATCCCAATACATCATCTTAAACCTAGCCGCAATAATACAATTGCCTCAATTTGTCTTGAAAAACGATAACAGCACTAGTGAGGCCCGAGGTGAGGACATCGCCATGTTTGAAGATGACCCAAAGCATACCCTTCAAATCAGTGCATCACTTGATCAAAAGTCCAAGAATAAACTCGCCAACAATCTAAGTACAAATATTGAAGGTTTGAGTCCCTATAAATGTTGCATATCACATGCTCAACATTCACAAGATAGCAAGAAAAATAAAATAAAGATTTCTCCAAGTGGGTCTTATTTGACGTGAAATCCAAAAGTTTTTGCTAGTTGCTTCATCTAAGAAAAGGATACCCCTATTGGATTTCAAATGTAGTAATTAATTGAAGGTAGAAGTAAAGAACGTGTGGATTTCACTCTATTAAGCTTTACTTGTATAACAACTGCATAAAATAAAATAAAATGATAATTGTGTCGTTCGAATGAGACGCGACACTTGTGAGAATAAACATGATGAATATTTTCTCTATTTTCATTCTACCGAACACACGAAGGAAGCACAAGGATTTAGAGCGAGGGAGAAGAAAGGGGGTGATACCAAGGTTAACCCAAACCATAATAAATGTGAATGTTATTGTTGAAATTCAAAAGGGTTACAAATAAAGACTCTTGACATTAGGAAAATAACAACACAAACATAAAAGATACCCTAGGGTGATGGCGAAGGTGGAGGATGGCGGCTAAACAGCAGGTAGAGGAGTTGGTTGGGGGTTGCGGGCGCAATTGAAGGCTTGGAATGGTGTGGTTGCAATACTAGAAGGCAAAGAGAAGGGGGGAAGAGGGAGGCAACAACTGGCTGGTATTCTAGTGGGCTGGCGAAAGCTGGTTAGGAGGGAGGAAAGGTCTTGCCGCCGCAACAGAAGGGAGCTGGGAATAGGGCTAGTGGCAAGGACAATAAGAGGTAGACTGCGGAGGGGATTTGGGGAAGATAGGTATCCTCGCGAGATTGAGTTACAACCGCACACCCCTCGAACCATTAGAGAAGGTAATCGGAGCACCTTCTCGTTTTCGGATACAGCCTTAGAAGGGAAAACAGTTCTAATGGCTGGCTTGGACAAAAATCTGAAATCTGGAAGGTAAAAACTGACCCTAACCAAAGCAAACATCACCTATCAATAATGAGGAATAGTAGATAGAATAGATAAGGAATATAAATAGAAAGGTGATGGAAAAGGAAGAGCTAGAAAAGGCAAGGAAAAAAATAGGAAAAAGGGGGTAGAAGGGGCGATAACTCACCTGGGTTGGACCGCAGTACTATAGCAGCTATAGTAATGTGTTTGCGGCTACAATACTGCATCCCGGTAAACTCCCGCATCAATCTCCAAGGGTTGGGGAGAGCTTTAGCTTCATTTGTTGAAGATTCGAGGTTTTTGTAGTATGAAGTCAAATCTGTGACATTGAATGTAGCAAAAACATTGTAATCTCCTAGCACTTCGATCTTGTAGGTGTTGTCATTCCACAACATGTCTTGATAAAATAAGTATGCATATTTTTTTTTGCACATCCTGAGCTAGAGCAATATACAGATGTAGGTTCCCACAATGTATCTCTCAAGACTTTAATTCTGAAACTTATTTATTCCACTTCTCGTACTGAGCAGAATGTAGTTGATAAACAGGTATGTGAGGCAAAATCAATTTTGGGATGAAATTTGTGGTAGGATGCGGCCCTCTCACTAGTAATCAATAAGAAAAGATCTCTTCTTCTTCACAGATAGGACCTCGATTTCATTGAAGAACTTTCTTCCCCATCAAGCTCCTAAGAAAAATTTCAAGGATGCAGTTCATCCTATTCGAACATCTGATGATGGGTACCATGCTGAACTGAATCCAAAATTTGAATAGTAGGGGCAACTCGAGAATGAGTCCATATATTTGAATGGTCTGAATTTCTCATATATGGGGTTGTCTTGTATCTGATATCGGCTCCTCAAACTAATTACCCCTTTAGATATCCAAGGTCAATCTTGACTATGCTCCTCTAAACACCAGCAAAATACAAACTCGAGACACCACAATCTCGTACCCTGTTGAAACATCCATTACATCAGAGTCACTACCCTAGAACAACTATTGTTACCTCAGATGAAATCTCTATCTTGGGGTCAACTAGAATTCATGGTGTCTCTTCTTCATTGGCTGAAAATTGAGAATCATATTCGAAGTCTTCATCTTCTTCCGGATCATCATTTATTTCTTTAGCTCACTATGCCCAAATCCATAGTACCTGAAGCACTTCTTGCTTGGGACGGATTTAGAAATGCGACTTGATTCCACATATTCTTCATTCTGAATCAACTCTTCCTCTGACGGGGTTAAATTGGATGTTCTCTTGAGTGTAATCTGGTTGTAAGATCCTGAGGATGAACATTGCTTGTAAGATGGGATGCTCGTTCAACGATGTTTTCTCTCTTCTTCTGAAGCTAGGACCTGAACAATCTGTCTGTAGTAAGTTGGTAGGAACCGGTAATGTATCTCTCGCTTCATCTTCAGATTATCCAATTCTCCTCTTTGACTATTCAGATCACGGTCGAGGGGAATCTCCCACCGGGTTCGTCAATGTCCGCCAACTCCCGCTGAAATCGGCAGATCTCTCGTTGTATCTCTTTGTGGGTAGAATCGGGCATGTATCTCCTAGGTGGCATGACCGGGGTTTAAGGTTGAGAGGTGAAATAGGGAGCATGAGACTAATTAAAGGCGTAGAAAATTTAATTTGAGATTGCTGGTTTTAAAAATTAGCAAAAGAAAATAAGAATTACGTCAAAATTTGGCTATGATTTGGTAGATGGTAAGAATGAAAATTTTTGGTGAAGGTCGCTTGGGTGGGAGTGGATGCTAGAAAACCCTGAGATAGGACTAGGTTTAGGCTAGTTTTGATACCAAATGATACCGGAGTTAACCCAATCCAAAATAAAAATGCGAATGTTATTGTTGAAATTCAAAAGCTTTACAAATAAAGACTCTCGATATTAGGAAAAAAGCAACACAAACATAAAAGATACCAAGGGCAATGGCGAAGGTGGAAGACTGCGGCTGGACAGCAGGTGGAGGGGTTGGTTGGGGGTTGCGCGCTCAGGTGGAGGTTGGAATGGCGTGGCCGCAGCACTAGAAGGCAAGGAGGAGGGGTGGCAGAAGCAGGACAGCTGGAAAGAGGAGACGACAGCTGACGAGGAGGCTGGAGGGTTGGCGGCAGCAGGCTAGGAGGGAGGGAAGGTCTTGTCGCAGTAGGTGGGGGTGTTGTAAAAGTGGCGACAACGACAGTGAAAATAGGAGGTGGACTGCGGAGGGGATTTGGGGAAGATAGGTATCTCCGAGGGATCAAATTATAGCCAGAGCACCCCTCAAACATTTGGTAAAAATCACCACCTCGGGCGAGTTATAGCTGGAACACCTCCTCACCTTTGAATACAACCATAGAAGGGAAAACAAACCCAACGGCTGGCTTGGACAAAATCTAAAATTTGGAAGGCAAAAACTGACCCTAACCAAAGCAAACAACACCTATATATAATGAGGAATAATATATAGAATAGGTAGGGAATAGAAATAGAAAAGTGATGGAAAAGGAAGGAGGTAGATAAGGAAAGTGCTAGACAAGACAAGGGATCAAATAAGAAAAATTAGGGTAGAAGGGCCGGTAACTCCCCTGGGTTGGACTGCGGTACTGTAACAGCTACAGTACCACATCCCAGTAAGCTCCTATGTCAGGGAGAGGCGGTGAAGTGTGAGCAGGAGGAAATCAAACCCTAATCAAGCAGTTCGAGCGATACAAGCCAAGCTAGCGAGTCAAGTGTGAGCAGAGGAAGAGAAATAGGAAGAAGGACCTTGCTTTCAAGCTAGAGGAGACATCATCAAACAGGCTAGCCCTCGAACTGGGTGACAACAAAAGCGATTAATCATAGTTGCTTCATAAGTCAAATAAAACACTAAGGACATCACATTTTATTATTATTTTCTAATATTTCTATCATTAAAGAAGGTCAAACCAATGCTTCTTTTGAACCATCAAAATTTCAGGAACTTCACAGTAATCAAAGAATGACTTCGCGATAAAGGACAAAGACACAGTAAAAAACAACTTCAAAGTAAAGGAAGATTTTACACGGATGACTTCATATGATATGATCAAATATAAAAAAATAATAATAATAACAAAAACAATAAAGTAAGAACAAAACAAAAGTGAAAATTAAAAAAAATAAATGTCTTAACACATGACAAGCATTACTAAAATAACAAAATAGATTTAAAAAAGATAAACAAATTTCTCATAAATTTATCCTTTCAAGGTACATAAGAATATCAACATCCAGAAGGTACTTGAAGTGCACTTCCAATTTCATCTTTAGAAGTCCTAGTTCTAAAAAAAATGCAGCAAGATAGATCCAGAGCAATCTCCCAATAAATAATACCAAATCTAAACAAATGACAAAAAAATAAATTTGCACCCAAATAAGTAATTGGTTCAGACTGATCTAATTCAATAAATTTTCACATCTTCGGTCTTCAAGCCATTAATTTCTTGGTGCATCTCCTTTGCAACTTCATAAGATAAAGTGTAGGGCAACTAGTCATTGCATCAAGCTTTTGTTTTAAAATATTGAGCCAACTTCTCTAAACTTCAATGGAGACTTTGAAAGCTTATATTAATCACTAAAAATAGCTTTCTTATCATCAGCATGAACTTAATTAAATTCACAAAAGCTTTCAATGAGGAAATCTCGACTAAAAAGACTTCAAACTTGCTATATGGATCATTAAATTTGTTTTGTCTCTTGGGGAAATTGGATGTGGAGTTGTTTCCCACAAGGATTCTTTGAGGTTTAGCTCAAGCAAACTCCTCACCCTCAACTTCCTCATCAAAAGCCTCTTTATTTCCCTCCTCTACAACAAATAGGGCCTTTTCAATTGAGCCTTTGCTGAAGTTCCATCCAAAGCATGGCTCCTATAACTCAAACGATTAACTTATTGGAAAAGAATCGATAACTTCACTCACAATCTCTTTTGGTTCATTAAAATATATGTACGATTAAAAAAATCACAAATAGTTGGGAGTGTACCAATGAGCACATTTCATCCCTTCAGAAACAAGCCTTGATGTAGTTGCTGTTTACCTCAACCAAAAAATTCAAGTGGCTATAGGAACACAAACGCAAAAGACATACACTAAAAAAAAACTGAATATACTAAATCATAGTCAATGTGTCACACCACCAAGACCAAATTAACTTCCCAAACATTTACACTTTTGTTCTTTTTTGGCCTCTCCAAAAAGGTGAAAATTAGATAACTAATGTATACCCATAATCTTCTAGATTAGCACAATCAAGTCAATTTATGAAATGAAATGGATTTAATTTGTGCTAACCTTAAACTAACTCGACTTTTATTAAAGTTAAATCACCCAAAGCTTCAAATCATCCGAAGATCTCGTCAAAGCACCAAGAGAAAAGCTCAACTCACTAATAAAACATGAAAATTGAGTTAATCAATTCAAGAGTGTACTCAATCATCCATGCAAGTGAACTCACCAAAATAATTAGATTACTAGTCCCTACATAAATGTACTAGTATTTTGCATTGAACATTAGCCTAATCCTCTAAAGAAAGAATCAGAGGATTAACTCAAGACATTTAGACAGACTCTGACAAGTTTGTCACATAAATCATGCAGTTTCTGACACATGAATCTACTAAGATCCTCAAAGCTTCTATATTTCGTTATCTCTTTATCTTGTTTCTCTTCAAGCTCGATTTATACTTAATAAGTAAGATTCTTGTGTTAAAGACAATTTTGAATCCAAAATATATAGATGGCAATTCGACGGTAACAATATCATATCGTTAAGTAGGAAAGGTAACGCAAGTCGTATCCCAAGCACGCGGAATTCCCGAGATGGGAAGTGGATCCTGCTTCCGTGCCTAGACCAAACCGGTCCAGGTATTTTTTTTCTAGTGTATTTGGCTAATCCTCTTGGGTCACTCCTAATTATCCTGTTACTATATATTTATTTTCCTAATGTTTTAGGTTTAATTTTTGGTATGTTTTGTATCGGGACAGCCGTCAACGTCTCTTCTTCCCTTCGAGGGCTGTATCCTAAGGTTTCGGGTGGTGTTTCGGTTTTATCTTGGCCTTCAGATAGTGTGTATCTTCCCTGTACCATTTCCCTCGTGCTTCGCTGCCACGCCTCCCTCCTCATTGTAGACTGCTCCGACAGCAGCCCTTTTACTGTTTTCCTGCTGATTTCCTTTGTCCAGCCCTTCCTCCTCGCTGTCATTGTTGTTCCAACCCTCCACCTTCGCCTCCGCTGCTATCCAGCCCTTCCTATTTGCTGCCGCCACCATTTAATCCCTCCATCCTTTCTGCCATAACCCCGAACTGCCCTCCCACATCGCTTGCTTACTGACTGGCACTGGGGAAACAGTTGCATTACTGTTTTTTTTCTTGTCTTCCACCTCCGCACCACCTTCCAAACCCTCGCCAACCACCACCACCACCCCTGGATCTACCCCCTAGCTTAAGTATGTGTTGTCAGTTGTTTCAGATTTCTGTATGTTGGTTGTAATTCCCTATTTGATTTCCATAATAAAATTTGGTTTTTCTATTATCTCCGGAATCAAAAGTACTCCTGATAATCTTGTAAATAGTAAATATTCCCTTTCAGGTCAACTAAATACTGAACAGTAAATGATAACTGAACACGAAAAATGCATGAAGAGCAAAGAATGCTTTCAAATAGATGATGCAGGAGATTTAAAATGGTGACTACAATCAAGATTGCTTAAGTTAGAATGATTAGTTTGCTTTAAGATAGATGAGGCAATACATTTAAAGTGGTTACTACAATCAAGTTTGTTTTAGTTTGAGAGATTAGTTTAAGTCTAAAAAAAAACCCGAATGATTACCACCTGAATGTAATGGCAAAATTCAACGAAAAAAGAAAGAACTAGCATACAAACAAACAACAACAAAAATAATAATATAAAAGCGCAAAGCATGAACAAGCGAAGTCTAGCAATGGACGTGCAACAAGAAATATTAAATACTCTTAGGATATGATCCACATCCGGTAAGGATCTAAATATAGCATTTCTCACTTCAAAAATAATAAAAAGCATCACAGTTGTGATAGAAAATTTTAGTTTTACCATTCCAGATGGTAAGTTTGAGGTTCCTCTGAAACTACCAGGATGTAAAAAAAAAATATTAAGCATGAAAATATGGTTAGCAACTTACAATAACTGAAACAGATAAAACCATAACGTAGATTATTGCAAATTGCACTGTTCAATCGATCTATCGGTAAAGAAACAATAAACCTTTTTTCTGGCTTCATACTGAATCCTCTCAGCTTCAGCAGCTTGTTGTTTCTTTTCTAACTTAGAATAAAACTAAAATAATAAAAAGAAGAAACGAGTTCAGTATTTCTTAGAGACTGTAAAAAATCATATACACAAAACATTAAACAAGAAGCTACCTCTTTCCATTTCTCAGCACGCTCACTGACTCTGAAAGTGGGAGAGCACGCAACAGTGCTCCTACTTCTAAAAGTCTTCACAGAAGCTGCACTTCTATGCTATTGTTCAGGACACAATAATGGCATTATTTGACAATAAATTAGAAACAACAAAAGAATAAAACTGTTATAGCAGTTCTAAACAAAGGATACAAAGAAATGACAGAGCAGACATCCTCTTCAACAATGCGTTTTCTATTCTGAGGTTGAAGAGGTTTCCTTGATTCAAGATGTAAGCTAGCCTACATTGGAGCAACGAAGTAACAAATATGAACCAGTAGCGTATTTTCATTAAAGCGGCATTATATAAGAAAATGGTAAAATAAATCCAATAGAAAATGCAGTTCTTTTGCATACAACATTAAAACTCAGTGGGGTAGAACCGTAGAAGCGCCATATTTCGATTGGAGAAAAAGCCCAAAATTGTCCTCCCATTATACCAAAACTAGTAAGAAAAATAGAGGAAAGCACAAACACAAACTTTCATTAATATTAAAACACGCTTACAACATGACTCGCACGGAAATAACAACACAAAACACAAAACGACACCAGCAAACACTCCTAATGTATCTAATGGGTGGTGGAAGTCGGCTAGAGAGAACGAGATGATTGGGAGGGCTGATGGTAGTCACAGAAGGCGGGTGGTAGCGAAGGAAATATGCGGAACTATAGGGATAGAAAGCAGGAAAGGATTGTAGGTGATTGGTAGAGGTAGTGGGGTAGTTGGGAGGAAGCTTGAAAGGAGTTAGATAGATGGGATAGCAGTAATAATCTGCAGGAAGGGGGAATGACTGAGAGTTCGACAGCCGAGAAGTGGAGATGAGAGGTTTGGGGAAGGTAGAAAGGGAAAATACAATCACCACCCCAGAGAGGATACAGCCGGAGCACCCCCACCTCCTCAGAAACAGCCCACAAAGAGGAAAGATACTCTACACAGGAGATAAGAGGGCAACTTCACTATAACTTACTCTCCACACAAATGGGATGGTAATTTATAGGCTCCCCCAGGATGGAGGAAGCTTCTACGCAAAGGAAAGAGGTGGAAAAACAAGAGAAATCGAGAAAACTCTTCCTAGAAATAACCAGTGTGAAACAGCCCCCTCTAGATCGCGTGAGTTCACGATTCTTCTCCCCAACTCTCACGCGGGTTCTTCGTCTTTCGCGATTCCAGCTCCCACAAAGCTTCACAGGGCTTCTGTCCTGCGGGTTTGAAGTGCCCACAATCGGGTGCTGCCCTAGCACCTGCAACAGTCTCCTCGGTTTGAGGGGAGCTTTGAATTCATTGGTCGAAGCTTCCTTTTTGTTATCACCCACCCCTGGATCCCACTGACAACTGCACTATTTTCCGATGTATCTGAGGGTCTTCCCTAACTTGCGAGTAAAAGTCCGCATAGATCTGTCCTTGTGAGGTTGTGCACTACACCTATACTGGTGAATCTTCTCAAAGTAACCTATGATCGATTTGATCGAGCATGTAATGACAGCGATCCTCCCTTCCCGTACAGCGGTGGTGCTATTGGTTCAGCTTCAACCTGACGTAACCTCGATCATATTTGTCATGTATGGGGGCAAGTGTCTCAGTCTTCTCGTCTGGTGTAATCACTAAAACAGGTCATTCTGCTGATAAGGAATCCTGTGACCACGAGCTTCGTCAAAGGAAAGAGAGTGATGCGCTTCCCATCCTTGGTGAAAAAATACGTGTTTCTAAGCCTGTCGTGTTGAGTCCTTCGGTCAAACTGTCACGATCGTCCCAACAAAAGGTGACAGACATCCATAGGGACCACGTTACACCACACCTGGTCTTACAGCTGACCTCCGATTGAAAATTCTACCAAGCATCTTCGGACGATGCTGACCCGATTGTCCTTCTTCAACCACGTCAATGAATATAGTTGAGAATATCTCTGAGTTGCGAGTCCTCATTTCTCTACCATCTGTGCTGAAACCATATTCTTGTCGCTTCCGCTGTCGATGATAAGACTGCTTATCTTTTCGTTCATTGTGCAATGGGTATATAATATGTTGTGGCGAAACCACTGCGAACCCCTCGTGTTCTCGGTTTGCAGGATTTGTCAAATCACGAGCGCTTTTCCTTGACTAATGGGAGTTGATACACCTCACCTTTTCTTCAGCTTTCTTCTCGTTATTCATTCCACGACGTCTTGATCTGTGAGTGTGACTATCCTGCTCGTGGGACAACTAGGGCTATGTGGCCATAGCCGTGACATCGGTAACACTTTCTGGCCGGTACCATGTTGGAGGAGCTACCCTTCTCCTGTTTCTTCCTGCTTTGGTCTGTACTATCATTCTTTTGTTCGTGCATGCATGTGTCTTCCGGGATATCCCTGTCGGTCGTGGTGATTGTAGGTGACAGCTTGCCTCAAGGTTGCAACTTGAAAAATGACTGTTGTCAACTCTGCTTGTGTTGTCTTTCTACCTTCAAGACTAATATTTGGATATTCCCTATGATTTAGTATGGCTCCAATTGTATCATATTGTTGATGGCGGGTTTTAGACCCCAAGATATATGACTATTGTATGTTCCTTTGGCTCCGTCAGCTCGCATTTCATCTGCAAGTGATTGAATTGGGTTGTGAACTCCTCAACTGAAAGATCCCTCTGTAGCAAGTTGTGGAGTTTCAGAAACATATTCTGGCGATAGTGGGTTGGAGGCATTGTTTCTGCATTATCTTCTTCATCTTCTCCCACCTAATGATCTTTTCAGTATCGACCATCTTCCTCTACATCTACACCTTTTCCCACCAAAGGAAAGTGCTCTTTTTTTGGTTAATAGCAGCTAGTTTGACCCGTTTGTCTTTTGGTACACCTTTATATTCGAAAATTTGTTCAACTGATTGTAGCCAATCGGTAAATTCATCGGGATCCATACTTCCTTCAATTTTGGGAGGTCCATCTTAATGCCAAAGTCCAGCAGATCTTCAAAAGGAGCTTCTTCCCTCAGTCTCTTTTGATATTGGATACCAAAATGACGCGGCCGATATTCCTCGTCACTATGAACTTCCCTATAGAACAGATTCATCCCATCGTCCTTATTTTCTCTTTGACTCTCTCGATCACAGACGAAGGCAATCTATTCTTGGTTTTTGTCATCCAACTCTATTAGTCTCCATTGTAGACGACGGATTTCCAATTGAATCTCTTCCCGGGTCAAATCTGGTGTACCTCTTCGTGGAGGCATGGCTAGTGTTGGAAATCGGAAGGGAAATTTCGGTGAAGGTGGTTTGGATGGGGCGAATGCTAGAAAACCTTAGGATAGGACTAAAGTTGAACTAGCTCTGATATGAAATGATATTGGAACTTATAGGAAAAACAACGGAAAACACAAACTTTCATTAATATTAAAGTAGGGCTACAACATGACTCAAACGGAAATAACAACACAAAACATAAAAAAAAACATCAGCAAACACTCCTAATGTATCCCAATGGGTGGTAGAGGTCGGCTAAAAGGATTGAGATGATTGGGAGTGATGATGGCAGTCATGGAAGGCAGGTGGTAGCGAAGGGAAGGTACAGAACTGTAGAGACAGCAAGTAGGAAAGGGTTGTAGGTGTTCGCCAGTGGTACTGGGGTAGTTGGAAGGAGCTTGAAAGGAGTTAGGTAAACGAGACAAAAGTAATAATATGTAGGAAGGGGGAATGGCTGGGAGTTGGGATGACAGAGAGAGGGTTTGGCGGCTGAGGAGTGGAGATGAGAGGGTTTGGGGAAGGTGGAAAGGGAGGATACAATCACCACCTCGGAGAGGATATAGTCAGATACAGCCCACAAAGGGGAAAAAAACTCCACACAGAAGATCAAAAGCAACTACAGTAGAACTGACTCTCCGCACAAATGGGACGACAATTTGTAGGCTAGGCCACAATGGAGGAAGCTTCTACACAAAGGAAAGGGGAAGAAAAGACAAGAGGAATCCAGAAAACTCTTCACAAAAAGAACCGGCGTGAAACTATCCCCTCTGTATCGTGTGAGTTCCTGATCCTTCTAACTTGCTCTCGCACAGGATCTCCCATTGTCGCGACCCACGAAGCTTTGCGGGGTTTCTATCTCGTGGGCTCAAAGGGCCCGCATTAGCGTCGGGAAGCGTGGTGGGCCCATAACCCATAAGTCCCAGAATCGAAACCTGACTCTGATACCAAATGATATCAGAACTAGTAGGAAAAATAGTGGAAAACACAAATACAAACATTCATTAATATTAAAGTAGGGTTCAACATGACTCGAATGGAAATAATGACACAAAACATAAAACGACACTGGCAAACACTGCTAATGTATCCCAATAGGTGGTGGAGGTCGACTAGAGAGATCGAGATGGAAGGGATGACGACATTCACAAAAGGCGGGTGGTAGCGAAAAGATGCAAAATTGTAGGGGCAGTAAGTATGAAAGGGTTGTAGGTGGTCGACAACGATAATGGGGTAATTGGGAGAAGCTTGAAAGGATTTAGATAGACGGGACAACAGTAATAATCTGCAGGAAGGGGGAATGTCTGGGTGACGGGGTGACGACAGAAGAGTTCGGCGGCTAGGGAGTGGAGAGGAGAGAGTTTGGGGAAGGTAAAAAGGGAAAATACAATTACCACCTCAGAAAGGATACAGTCGGAGCACCACCACCTCCTCAGATACAACCCACAAAAGGGCAAGAGACTCAACACAGGAGATCAGAAGACAACTCCAATAGAACTGAATCTCCACACACATGTAACGACAATTTATAGGCTCCACCAGGACGGAGGAAGCTTCTACACAAAGGAAAGGGGTGGAAAAACCTAGAAATCCAGAGAAATCTTCCCATAAATAACCGATGTGAAAGTCCCCCCTGGATTGCACAAGTTCGTGATCCTTCTGCCCCGCGGTTTCGAAGTGCCCACAATCGGGCACTGCCTTAGCACCTGCAACATCCGACTATACATATGTGATCAATATAGTCTTAGAATATCACATATCTAAACTTAAGTCCCTCAAATCAGCAAAATTGATTCAAAATAATCCCTGGCAAATTAACAAAAAGTGTAAGAAAAAGTGATGTCTAATGTTAAATTTGAGTATTTTTTAGTAATTCAAGAGTATTTGTGCATTTTTTCTTTCTCCTGTTCCTCTAAGCCACTCCCCTGATTTCAATTTTCTTCCACTATGCTTGCTGCTTTGACTGCTATATTCCATGGTATGCTCGGTTTTCGTAAAATGTTAAATAACTTCTCTTGTAAATGGTAATTAGAAAAGAATAATTATAAATTATATTTTTCCTAAAAAATCCTTCACCCACACCTTGTAAAACAATTTACCAATCACTTTCTGTCAAATTCTAATTATAATTTTAACGAAAAGACCATTGGAGACCGATTCTATATAGTAAATGAACTAAATTTGAGAAAAGTGATACTGTAAGACCAAATTGATCACATACAAATAATCAGAGGACTATTTGTTACTTTTTCTCTAACCAGCTTCATAACAGTCGTTTTTTCTCTAACCTGCTTCATTACTAATCCAGTAAAGTGTCAAAATAGTTCCTTGCCTATTTACAATTTTACATGAGGTCATTTTAGTCCTAATATCTATAAAAATGTTAATTTAGTCTCTATAATCTTTTAATATAGACTGAAATAGTCCCAATGTCAAATTATTTCAGCCCAATTAAAAGAATATGGGAGCTAAAATGACACTTTTATAGACCCCTCGACTGACATGACCACCCACAAAGAGTCATGAGACCATTTTAATACTTTTCTCATCATGTGTCCTTCTTGTGACTTTCAAACACAGATCCAAATGGTTAGAAATTTGGCACAAACAAGGAAAAGGGATTCATATTTAAAAATGTCCCCATTTCACAATACAAAAATATTAAATAGCACAAATTATTATTGGGAGAAAACTTCCATTACAGTCCTACCCTAAAGTCGACCAAAGTTCATAATACAGAAAAAAAAATGAAGTTAAAAAAAGGAAAAAATAAATAAAAACTCATTTGAAATCACAAATATACAAACCTGATTCTTCTTTACCAGGTTTGGCAACCCAATGCTGTTCATAATTGTATGTTTTTTTTCATTATTAGATACAGTGGCAGCAGTAAATTTGCAGGCACCTGAAGCACACTTGCCGGCTGCAAGATTAAAGGGTCGAGGAACAGTGTACTTGGACCTAGCAATATTCACAGCTTTTGAAGTCAACTGTATCTGTGTTGCATCAGCATCCAAATGAATATTTTCTATATGAGGTACTTCA
>JXCR01008794.1:42062-67129 GCA_002079205.1 Phalaenopsis hybrid cultivar | reverse complement strand
TATATATATATATATATATATATATATGTATATTTACAAACACCATGTTTGGCGACCAACAATTTTTGGCAACTCTGTTAGGGAATATTTTCTCTCTCTTTTAATGATTATATGGTTTTTCTTTCATAAACTGGTAGTGCGTCCATGCCCCTCGTGGGCCAAGCTACCATTCTTCCGTTGACATACCTCGCTCATTTCCATCTTGAGCAGGTGTAGTCAACTCCTCTTGGATTATGGAGTCACCGTTTAGACACCCTTAAACAGAGAGGTTCTGGGATCCTTTCGCCTCTTGAAAATGGGGTGGACTTTTAATAGGTGTTAGCCTAGGAGCGGATCTATCGAAGAGAGTTCGGTGCAAAGTTCACCCTATATTGCTATTTTGGATTGGGTCCAAAGTGTAAAGTCCATCCCAGTAGCGAAGAATGTCTACGTCAAAGTTAATTTTCTCCTTCGTTACTTGGATGGACTTGGCTGTGAACAAGAGTGAGTTGCACGACAGATCCATCATCCAGTTCAGACAGGGGTTTGACAACACTGAGATCCAATTTGGAAGCATTACTGTCACCGTTTTGAGAACCAGGACACCTGAGACTTCTGAGCCAATAGTAGAGTTCAACATGAGGTCAACTCAGGAGTTCCCTTCCCTGAAAAGAGTGTTAGTTGAGAAGAATTATGTCATTTATGTGAAGTCTGTTAGAGCCGTGGCGAGGTTGTCACTACACCCGCCGGTCTAGTCGTCACCGCACTTGTCACCATTCCTACCCAGTTCAAAGGAAATGGTGTTCAAGTGGATGATGAGCCTGCCACTGCGGAGGGTTCGAATTTCCCTGCGACACCTTTTGTGTTTGAAGTGGGATCTAGCTCGAGGTGCACACCTTTGACCCGAGCACAGAAAAAGAAACATNAAAGGAAATGGTGTTCAAGTGGATGATGAGCCTGCCACTGCGGAGGGTTCGAATTTCCCTGCGACACCTTTTTTGTTTGAAGTGGGATCTAGCTCGAGGTGCACACCTTTGACCCGAGCACAAAAAAGAAACAAGAACATGAAAATCACTAAGATAAAGAGGATGAAGGTTACTGAAGGCATTGCCCCTACAGAGGATGAAGAGGATGCATTTAGTTTACCCAAGTTCTCATCACTATTGGGAGGGAGCAGGTTCCACCCACTGTCTGCTGCCCAGAATGAGGAAGATACCAAAAAGATTGATGTTACACCACCTCATCCTTTCCAATATGAGGGTCAAAGGGAGAAGAAGATGAAGGCTCCGNGAAACATGAACATGAAAATCACTAAGATAAAGAGGATGAAGGTTACTGAAGGCATTGCCCCTACAGAGGATGTAGAGGATGCATTTAGTTTACCCAAGTTCTCATCACTATTGGGAGGGAGCAGGTTCCACCCATTGTCTGCTGCCCAGAATGAGGAAGATACCAGAAAGATTGATGTTACACCACCTCATCCTTTCCACTATGAGGGTCAAAGGGAGAAGAAGATGAAGGCTCCACTAATTGCTCGATTACAGACTATAATCGAGAGGCTAGCAGTAAAGAAAAATTGTTCAGTCCCTGATAATCTTAGAAGGATGGAAGAGTACCTGTTAAGGCTTGCCTTGGGCCGAGACTAGTTCCACAAGAGAAACCATTCCACAAAAAAAGTATCAAGTAGAGATGATGATCGTTTATTGTAGTATCTAGTCCACATCATAGGGCTCGNTCGGGCCGAGACTAGTTCCACAAGAGAAACCATTCCACAAAAAAAGTATCAAGTAGAGATGATGATCGTTTACTGTAGTATCTGGTCCACGTCATAGGGCTCACACTACTCATCAACGTGTTGGTACTGCCGACAAGCCATCCGACCCTAGGCTATCGACACACAAAGAGATTGTGTGGAAACCTAAAATTGTTGGGTCGGTAACTACTGGTAGGATCAAAGTTAGAAGTTCTAAGGAGAATCTTGAACCTGAAGAGATCATTGTTACCTCGGAGGAGAAGATTCATCAGACATTGCCAGTGGACCTTAAAAACATTAAGGGAAGTTTGATTGAAGTAACGTTGGAGAAACTGAAGATAGATCTCAAGCAATTGTCCCAGGAAAGGATGAATGAGTCGAATGATGATGAAAATGATGATTTGACTGATTACATGGAAGAGGAGTCTGCTGAAGTGAATGTGGTTGAGACCCGAGCATCATCATCTTTGTTAGAGGCTCAGCCACTTATAGAAGAAGATGACCCAGAGGCATTAAAAAGGCTCATTCAGTAGAAGGACGAAATGATCGACGTCATGGAAAAGAGAATGGAAGTGATGATGGTTGTCATAGCCTTGCTTCAGAGCCAACCTAAACCGCCGAAGGAACCGCCTGCGGAAGTTGTCCAGATCATGGATTGAAGAAAAGAATTCACCTCTGTCAATAGAGAAGAACAATCGAAGAAGGATTCTTTCCANATATATATATATATGTATATATATGAAAAGTAATATTTTAATTTTGAAAATACGAGACCAAATTGATCTCATATATGTAATAGTTTAAATAAACGAACACAGTACTGCAAGTGATGTACCTATCCCGAGGAATAGACACATGATTTGATAGTGATATTCGATTAAATAAACTAAGAAAATTATGACATCTGTTTTGGCCTGTGAAACCTTTTTATGTTGACTAACAAGTTCCCTTATCTACTATCAAAGATTAAATAGGATTTATATTAAGTTGTGTTACAAAGTTCCCTATAGAGGCAAGCCCTTATAATTAATTACCTCTTAAGTAACTGAAGTCGGTTAAGAATAATGTCAAATCAGNCTACTATCAAAGATTAAATAGGATTTATATTAAGTTGTGTTACAAAGTTCCCTATAGAGGCAAGCCCTTATAGTTAATTATCTCTTAAGTAACTGAAGTCGGTTAAGAATAATGTCAAATCATATCAGTAGTTTTGCTTTCAAGAATTCTAAAGTTTAAAAGTTTTTTGCATTACAAGTTCGAAAGGGAATGAATCAAATGGAAGTAATTATTTTCAAGAATCCAAAGAAATGAAAGGAAGGAGATGTCACTGATCCGAGGGAAACCTCGGTGACTTCTCAAACTATCCTATTATTTGGCTTCAATTTTGAGAAAATATTATTCGATGTTTCATCCTACTAGTTTTATAATTTAGGACTTACACATGCATGACACAGTCATACAAATAGCCTTGAAGATAGGAGGATTTATGTCGTAATGAAAGACAACCTCAGAGCATAAAGCGAGTTAGGGCTTATGCTGCACAACAAGGCTCTGCAAAGGCCTAAAGATGAATTGAGAATTTACGTTGTGCTAGACGAGCTACCTAAAATTATATGGCTTGTTATTTAATTCTAAGGAAAGATTTGTTGTGGTAGACATGTTTGCTCTCTCGAAGTTGTTCTTTTGTACATTCTTGTCAAAGTGACAGCTCCAGGAAACAACTTTATGTCTTATGTTTTCTTTCAATCATTGTTAATATAATTAATCAACATGTATGTGTTTGGATTTTACAATGATCCACCTTAGGTAAACCAACTATTTTTTTCTATTATAAAGGTCTTGCGATTACAAAAGCAAAAGAACAGTAAAAGAAAATGTTGTAATAAAATTGCTTTAAATATTTAAATTTGTGTATCTGGGCCTCTGCTACTGTTGGGTGGTTAGCATCATAAAGCATAATATAATTGTTGGAGATTTAAATAAATTACAGGAAAGTAAACAAGAGCATCTGGTACGGAAAATGTCAAAAAACGTGTCGTAATAAAGCACGAGCAAGTAAAAGGAACCCTATAGTCACATACGAAAGATCAGAACTAAGTGTAAAATTTTGGTAAAGGCGTGGGCTCAGAGTTGTGTTGTTTGCTTCCCAACCTTAAGTAAGAGCTATTAACCTGATAAGCTACAGAGGGTTGTCCCAACCTCAATCTGTGATAACCGTGGACCTTTACAGGTTCTCATTTTTAATTTAATTTTCATGCATGTAGAATTTATTTTAGCAGACAAAAAAAAAATTATTTTTGTAAATACTTTGCAAAGTAGTGTAGTCCACAGGTTAATTACTTTAATTGAGCTATGACTACCGGCAAATTAAGAGTATCGAGGGCAATCATCTCCTCAAGAGTCGTCAAATAGTATCATCAACCCTTATCCTCTCCACTTTTATTAAAGGTCCTCGAGGTAGAAAATACTATTCCAAAATCTCACTTCATATCCCTCATTTAGCACACATTAGTATTATCATCATAGCCCTAGNATATTTATTATCACATAAAAAATAATACTCAAAATAAATAAATAAAATTAAACACAAAATTTGACTTGCCCAGAGTACTCATTTTGCCAGGCTGGAACACTGGACGGAAAAAAAAGGAAAAATTTACATGGTAAGATATGTAAATACATAGAAATTGTGGGCTATTTATGTAAATGCCCCGCAACTCGTGTGTTTTAGTGAAATGCAGCCCGCGGGTCGACTGCGGGAGTCGACACGCGGCCCGCATTTAGGGCCCGTTTGGGGCAGTTTATAAGTGCATGGGCGTTTTTATAAACGCCTCGGTACCGTTTGGATCACGTGTTTTGTCTGCTTATCCGGAAACGCGGTTCCATTTTTACACTATCCTGAAACGCACAAGCTGGCCAAAACGCATTTAACGGAATTATGGCTGTCAAATTCGATAAAAGAGAATTCTCGTATTTGCGTAATCCCAAAAAAAAAATAATAATAATAATAACACTAAAAAAAAAAAGGAAAAAAGTCAAACGGTCATGCAGAGTTTGCTATATTCAATTTGAGTGATGGATGATATTCTCTTTATAAATTTAAAAATGAGAACTATTTATTCAACTCCTTTTTATTTAGCTTATCTAAACCCGCTCTATCGTTGCAGCCTTTTTCTAAATTATTCAAAATCTACATTTCAACGAAATACCCTATTCTTATGAAATGAATGCTTGGGAAAAATTTAGTTTTGGTAGGTTGGAGAAGTATTCCTCCAAATACTCAAGAGCAATTTACAAACATAGCTCACAATTTATTTATTTATTTATATATTTTATCTAAACTTTTATATTTAAATCTTTAATATCACACATAAAAAATATCATTATTATCACATTTTAAAAGTAAATTACACACTTCCATACAAAGTTTTAAAACATCAAAGAGCTTTATATATAAATATACGAATTTACGTTTGAGATATGTAAACACCTAAGAATTATGTGTTACGTACTTAAATTTCCTGTATGCCCAAATACGATCATATGCTTTAAAAAAAATTTTAGAGGTAACAGACCTTATGGACTTCGAAGGCCCATATTTGAAGTGATCGAACTGAGTCTGCTAGCTGAAGAAGTCGAGTTGAGCTCATCTGCTGAAGTAGTTGAATTGAGCCCGCTGGCTAAAGTGGTTGAGTTGAGTCAACTTGCCGAAGTGGTTGATCTAATCCGAGATGAATAAGCTACCAGAGAAGATCATCATTATATAAAATGGCATGTGTCTATCTTTATTTAAAGTGATGTCTTACATCCACTTCGCAGTCTTTTCATCAAGATATTGTGGACATGCACAACATTGTACGAAATGTAATTTTATAATTCTTTTATTTCTCGTTATATAATAGAAGCAAGGAAAAGAGGAGAGGGGGGATCTGAAGATTGATGAATCTGATCCAAGTTTCCTCTTCCTATTAGAAACCATTCCTCAACATTGTACTCATTTCCTTGGAGATTCAGGGGAGAAGTCAAGAACTTGAGCTCTTGCAACACATCCACCACATTCTCACACTTTTGTCCAAAAAATAGGATCTCTCTCGAGTTGTGTGACCTTTCTTCCACACCTACAACCTAAATGGATTCAACCTCCCAAAAGGTATGATGAGCGTAGAGTTCATACCCAAACTCAGTATGAAGATGCTTCTAGCGGTAAGGAAGAATAAAGAAAAATGATGGATTACATCAGAGAGTTAGCAGTGTAACAAATTAATCAACTAAAGGAAAATTTGTTAAAGGTGATATAGGAAACAAGACAAGTTGTCTCTAGATCATTGCGGGGCTTGTTTCAGAATGAACATAAGATCATTGGTATCAGAAATCATAAACGAGAAGCGTCGAGATAAGAACCTCCAAGGTAGGAGCCGCCTAGGCATGATCTACTAAGAGCATGACTTAGAAGGGCTCTTGGAGCAAGGCTGGAAGAAGAAAGACAAAGATGAGTTCCACATCCCAAATGAAGGAGCTAGAAGAAGAAGAACAATTACAAGATCGTTGGAGAATGCATTTTTGAGAGAGAATGCAGAAGTCGAAGTGCTAAGAAAATTGATTCTATTTTTGGAATCTTATAAAGGAATGTCTAATCAAGCTAACTACGTATCTTTTTTCACCGAACCATTTGACAGCTCCACGTACCAATCGAAGGCATCTCCGGAGAGGCTGCTAACAAACTGGCGAAACAACAAAGCATCACTGCCCCCCGCGTTGCAACAACTTGCGCGGGGGGGTTTTCTTTCCCATCAAATGTCTTAAACAGAGGTGGCACGAAGCCTTTAGGATATTTAATGACATCAAACTCTTCGGAATAAGGTCTACCCCTCAAAATCAATGCCCCTCCTTTAGGTTGGGTTAGGGCCTCTTGCACATGTTGTTCTACTACCAGCTTAATATCCTTTTTTGGTATCAGACTTTGGAAATAATCCTTCTTCGGTTGTTCTTCTCTATTGACAGAGGTGAATTCTTTTCTTCAATCCATGATCTGGACAACTTCCACAGGCGGTTCCTTCGGCGGTTTAGGTTGGCTCTGAAGCAAGGCTATGGCAACCATCATCACTTCCATTCTCTTTTCCATGACGTCGATCATTTCGTCCTTCTACTGAATGAGCCTTTTTAATGCCTCTGGGTCATCTTCTTCTACGAGTGGCTGAGCCTCTAACAAAGATGATGATGCTCGGGTCTCAACCACATTCACTTCAGCAGAATCCTCTTCCATGTAATCAGTCAAATCATCATTTTCATCATCATTGGACTCATTCATCCTTTCCTGGGACAATTGCTTGAGATCTATCTTCAGTTTCTCCAACGTTACTTCAATCAAACTTCCCTTAATGTTCTTAAGGTCCACTGGCAATGTCTGATGAATCTTCTCCTCCAAGGTAACAATGATCTCTTCAGGTTCAAGATTCTCCTCNTATATATATATATATATATATATATAGCTCATGAGTATGCCCTCGTCGAGCCGAAAGAATCGCCATAAAAAAGTGGAATTTACATACTTAGCACTAATTATTGTTTTCACCACATAAACCCAACCTTTGACCGACCACCTCGCCTACCGGTTGGCCACTCATCGTCAGTCTATCTTCTCCTCCGGTCGGCTGTCCATTGGCAGTTTTCTGTGGTCGCCACGGCTAACCAAACTTTTAAAATCAGAAAGTTTTCCTAAATAGCAAAATTACATATTTCTCCCCATAAATCTTGTCGGCAACTTCGCCCGCCTGTCGCCTACCTCCTCCAGCTTGCCGTCCACTGGCCGACCTCCTAGCCGCTCCGACCGGCCACCATGGCCGACCAACTCCTAAAACAGTAAGATTACAAAAATAACACCGATGTTTTGTCATCTTGTACGTTGGTCAGTCACTTTCTGTTTGACCGCCTCCCTCCCTCAAGCCAGCCACTCACTGACCGACGACCTCGCCTACCCCCGCTAATCGANGCCACCATGGCCGACCAACTCCTAAAACAGTAAGATTACAAAAATAACACCGATGTTTTGTCATCTTGTACGCTGGTCAGTCACTTTCTGTCTGACCGCCTCCCTCCCTCAAGCCAGCCACTCACTGACCGACCACCTCGCCTACCCCCGCTAATCGGCTTAGCCACCTCCCAAAAAGAAATTTACACGCACACCACTCAATTTTTATATTTACAATTAAAAGATAAGTATTTATAAGCATAATCCCTTCTTTACAAATCGAACACCTAAACTTCGATATTTTATTCATCATCCAACTACTGAGGCCGACCACCCGATATCGACAAATCCAACAACAAGAAAGAGCTCATAAAAGCCGGTTTGAGCATAAGAAAGTCCACAGCACCCCTTGATACCCCCTTTATAACAAGAGCATCTATGTAATTTTCTCTCTCATCTCATGTAGGGAGCTTGCTCTCATNCTAATCTATATGAACATATCCATACTGTTAAAATCATATGAAATACAAATTCACTTCACAATAGGTGAAGCCGAGCAAGATTTTAGGGATTTTGGATTATACCTTTATCCAAGAGGTGAGGCCTCGATTGGAGTTTCACCTTGAGTCCATGAATGTCCTCTAAGTGCTGCTTTGAGCTGAAATTGGGTCTGGCTAGGAATTCGGTCAATTGTTGGCATAAGTTTGGTCTAGGAGTGGGTTAGAGCACTCAGGAGATAGGGGTTTTGATAGGAATTTACTCATTTGGTATGGGAAAGCTTTTGATACAATCAATTTCAAGGTTTGTGGAGTTTGTTGGAATAACAGAAAAATCCTTAGATTTCAAGCTTGAAATTAGGGTTTTACAGTGGGGGCAGATGGTTGGAATTTGATTAGGATGGGCTTAGGAAAATCCGGGGAAGCTCTGAAAGCAATTTATAGGGATCTCCCTAAGGAATTGGTAGCACCCTCCATTTGGCTGTGAGAGGCGCTCAATTTATAACATGGAATTTGTGCATAATTGGCCATGCCAGGGGGGTGGAGAAGGATGCTTAGGTGGAGGGTTGAGCGGCGCAATTCACCAATGGGAGTGAGCCACATTGGATGGGCTCAATTTTGGGTTTAAAATAAGGAGGGGCTTTTCAGTTTTGAGTTTTTCGACAATTAGGCCAGCTAACCAGGCTAGAGAAGACGGCTAGCAAGGTCAGGAAAGTTTTAATTGTGATAAGCTTGGGGCTAGGTGGGCTAGTTGCATGGGTTAGTGAGATTAGCCAAATTAGGAGATAAGTGTGCGTGATTTAAGGAACCCTTGGTCCATGGCTCAAAATTGGGTCCTTGGGTGATTTGATTAGCATCCTAGGAGGCTAATCAAGGCAGGAGAAGATTAGGCATGATTAATTTGAAAGGTTTAGGTTAATTTGGATTTTAAGCTCAAAATTAAGGTTTANAGGAACCCTTGGTCCATGGCTCAAAATTGGGTCCTTGGGTGATTTGATTAGCATCCTAGGAGGCTAATCAAGAAAGGTTTAGGTTAATTTGGATTTTAAGCTCAAAATTAAGGTTTGGGCTAAATTTTGGATTTGGGCTTGACTTAGGCTTGGTTTAAAAATTAATTGAAGGGTCCAATTGGTCTATGCTGATGTCATGAAGAGATTAGGAAGTGAATTGGGTGATATTGAATTGGTCACATGGTTCAATTTAATGGAATTTGAAGTTTGGCAAATTTTGGGGCATTTGATTTGGGCTTGGGTTTAGGCTAGGTTTGGGTTTGGATTTGGGTCATGTAAATGCTCAATTTGGCTTATAAAATTGTCATGAAGAATTTAGGATTTGAAATTGGGGAAATTGAATTGGTTATGGAGCTCAATTTGTTGAATTTTGGATTTGGGTCAATTTGGGGCTAATGGGTTTGGGGCTGAAATTAGGGTTTGGAATTGGGTTAGAATTTGATTTCAATTGGGCTAAGGCATGATAAAATTTGATGTGGAGTTGGAATTGGGTTAGAATTTGATTTCAATTGGGCTAAGGCATGATAAAATTTGATGTGGAGTTGGAATTGGGGAAATTTGAAATCAATTTAGTGGGAATTGGGGGTGAATAGATTTTGGGCATTTAGGTGCAATTCGGGAATTTTGGTGGATCTTGGTGCAATTAGGTCCGTTGAGTGGTTTGGATAGGTTTGGAATGATTTTGGAGGTTTTGAGAATTTTTGGGGCATGAGGGGTAACTTGGTATTANTTGCACTTGCCATCTAATCCCCAATTGGAGGGCTTCAAATGAGTGAATTATTATCTTCCTCGTTCAAGCCCATTATCCCAGGATCATCTANTTGCACTTGCCATCTAATCCCCAATTGGAGGGCTTCAAATGAGTGAATTATTATCTTCCTCGTTCAAGCCCACTACCCCATGATGATCTGATTAGGTTAACTTCCAAGTCACAATAATTTAGAAAAATTACAATATTTCCCTTGTTGTAGAAAATTGGTGAATTGGTTTCTACCTCTTAACCTTTCATGTTTCAAACATCTAAGGAAGATTATTATGATCAATATTACCCATTTATTCTTTGACTTAAACTTATATTTTGATTAGGGCTTCAAAATCCATAATTACCATTTTGCCCTTAAGACCCTCCACTTCATAACTCCTTAAATTCAACTCAAATGACTTTAAAATTTTCTTAGTACCCCACTCATGGGTAAATTAAAATATCAAAAGTAAAATTATAATTTTATAATTTTTATTTAAATTTTAATAATTAGTTTAGCTAAAAAATGAGGATTTTCAATGTTAATTCATTTGATTAATCAAAGTAAAGTTTTTGTCTTTAAGAAATATATTGGAGGTTTACCTATGTAAGACGACCACTTGGACCGAATTTCGTAATTTTTTGAGTTTTATTTCAATCATTATAATTATTTATCGATTATGATGATGAATTAAATAAAAAATATATTTTAATTTCAAATTACTTTTTATATTTTTCTTTAGTCTCTTAGAGTTCAGAGAACTCAAAAAAATAAACTTTTANGTAATTTTTTGAGTTTTATTTCAATCATTATAATTATTTATCGATTATGATGATGAATTAAATAAAAAATATGTTTTAATTTCAAATTACTTTTTATATTTTTCTTTAGTCTCTTAGAGTTCAGAGAACTCAGAGAAATAAACTTTTCATTTCTGTGATTTTTATGTTATTTATTGTAATTATTTTATTGCAAAATTAAGGAAAATAAAATTTTAACATTTAAATATACATAAATATATTAAGAACATTAGGAAAAATTTTTTAAGCGGTCCCAATGGTCAGGGAATAGTTTGACATTATGGTGCATTTTTATATTTTTGTGATTTTTAATTATTTTTAAATTAAAAATTAGTTAAAAAATGAACTATTTATTTTAATATAAATTTTATTTTTCTTAAGTACCCCATGTCACAAGGAACACCCTGAACTATTTTTCATATATTTCTTAATTATATGTTATTTAGTATAATTATTTTAGTGTAAAAAATCTTAATTTACNCACCCTGAACTATTTTTCATATATTTCTTAATTATATGTTATTTAGTATAATTATTTTAGTGTAAAAAATCTCATTTACCTAGAAAAATAGATTTTGATATTAAATTCAACTTAAATGGGTTTCAAAATTTTGAAGAGGTATAATATATTCATTATCTTCACTGTGGATCAAATTTTGTGATTTATTGAATTATATTTCATTTTCTTAAATTTTTTATGATTTTTAGTGGCTTAATTACATAAGATAATATACTTAATTATTTAAACTCATTTTATATTTTTCCTAAGGCCCTTTGACCACAGTAAATCTACCAAAATAAGTCTCATATTTTTCTGATTTATATTTTAATTTATATAATTATTTTAATCAAGAATGGGAGACTAACCTTTAAAATTAGAGCTTTTAGGATTAGGGGTGTTCTTTGACTTTGGAAAGATCAGNACTTAATTATTTAAACTCATTTTATATTTTTCCTAAGGCCCTTTGACCACAGTAAATCTACCAAAATAAGTCCCATATTTTTCTGATTTATATTTTAATTTATATAATTATTTCAATCAAGAATGGGAGACTAACCTTTAAAATTAGAGCTTTTAGGATTAGGGGTGTTCTCTGACTTTGGAAAGATCAAGGAACACTCTTAATCACATGATGGATAAAACTTCCAAATATCAAGTCATGGTGACCAATATTTAATTAATTAAAATTAAAAAAAAGCTCTGGGGTATTTAATTACTTACAAATAAGATATATGACAAATAATTTTAATTTTTAATTCAAAATTTTCTGCTAGGTTCACTGAGNATCACATGATGGATAAAACTTCCAAATATCAAGTCATGGTGACCAATATTTAATTAATTAAAATTAAAAAAAGCTCTGGGGTATTTAATTAATTACAAATAAGATATATGACAAATAATTTTAATTTTTAATTCATAATTTTCTGCTAGGTTCACTGAACACAATGGTAGTTTTATTAATTTTTATGATTTTTCTACAACAAATTATGAATTTTTGAAGTTTCTGAATTTATCGAAAAATAAAATGCCCTATTTTTCTACTCATCCACACGGCGCCACGTCCTTCCTCAGCAGCTCCGAAAGCCCACACGACATGCGACGACTCCATCCGTGTCAACGCTAAATCAACCCACGCTTTATGTTCCATCGTCTCNCTGAATTTATCGAAAAATAAAATGCCCTATTTTTCTACTCATCCACACGGCGCCACGTCCTTCCTCAGCAGCCCCGAAAGCCCACACGGCATGCGACGACTCCATCCGCGTCAACGCTAAATCAACCCACGCTTTATGTTCCATCGTCTCGTCTGACTCCTCCTTCGCTGTTGGATCAATACACATGCGAATGAACAACATTTGTTCATCGTCCCCATCTGACATAAATCGAGAACCGTTCACACTAAAATGCTTTTATTTCGCTCGATACTCAACCAAATCACTCACAGTTCGATCTTATAGCTTCATCTAATCTATATGAACATATCCATACTGTTAAAATCATATGAAATACAAATTCACTTCACAATAGGTGAAGCCAAGCAAGATTTTAGGGATTTTGGATTATACCTTTGTCCAAGTGGTGAGGCCTCGATTTGAGTTTCACCTTGAGTCCATGAATGCCCTCCAAGTGCTGCTTTGAGCTGAAATTGGGTCTGGCTAGGAATTCGGTCAATTGTTGGCACAAGTTTGGTCTAGGAGTGGGTTAGAGCACTCGGGAGATAGGGGTTTTGATAGGAACTTACTCATTTGGTCTGGGAAAGCTTTTGATACAATCAATTTCAAGATTTGTGGAGTTTGTTGGAATAACAGAAAAATCCTTAGATTTCAAGCTTGAAATTAGGGTTTTACAGTGGGGGGAGATGGTTGGAATTTGATTATGATGGGCTTAGGAAGATCTGGGGAAGCTCTGAAAGCAATTTATAGGGATCTCCCTAAGGAATTGGTAGCACCCTCCATTTGGCCGTGAGAGGCGCTCAATTTATAGCATGGAATTTGTGCATAATTGGCCATGTCAGGGGGGTGGAGAAGGATGCTTAGGTGGAGGGTTGAGCGGCGCAATTCACCAATGGGAGTGAGCCACATTGGATGGGCTCAATTTTGGGTTTAAAACAAGGAGGGGCTTCTCAGCTTTGGGTTTTTCGACAATTAGGCTAGCTAACCAGGCTAGAGAAGGCGGCTAGCAAGGTCAGGAAAGTTTTAATTGTGATAAGCTTGGGGCTAGGTGGGCTAGTTGCATGGGTTAGTGAGATTAGCCAAATTAGGAGATAAGTGTGCATGATTTAAGGAACCCTTGGTCCATGGCTCAAAATTGGGTCCTTGGGTGATTTGATTAGCATCCTAGGAGGCTAATCAAGAAAGGTTTAGGTTAATTTGGATTTTAAGCTCAAAATTAAGGTTTGGGCTAAATTTTGGATTTGGGCTTGACTTAGGCTTGGTTTAAAAATTAATTGAAGGGTCCAATTGGTCTATGCTGATGTCATGAAGAGATTAGGAAGTGAATTGGGTGATATTGAATTGGTCACATGGTTCAATTTAATGGAATTTGAAGTTTGGCAAATTTTGGGGCATTTGATTTGGGCTTGGGTTTAGGCTAGGTTTGGGTTTGGATTTGGGTCATGTAAATGCTCAATTTGGCTTATAAAATTGTCATGAAGAATTTAGGATTTGAAATTGGGGAAATTGAATTGGTTATGGAGCTCAATTTGGTGAATTTTGGATTTTGGGTCAATTTGGGGCTAATGGGTTTGGGGCTGAAATTAGGGTTTGGAATTGGGTTAGAATTTGATTTCAATTGGGCTAAGGCATGATGAAATTTGATGTGGAGTTGAAATTGGGGAAATTTGAAATCAATTTAGTGGGAATTGGGGGTGAATAGATTTTGGGCATTTAGGTGCAATTCGGGAATTTTGGTGGATCTTGGTGCAATTAGGTCCGTTGAGTGGTTTGGATAGGTTTGGAATGATTTTGGAGGTTTTGAGAATTTTTGGGGCATGAGGGGTAACTTGGTATTATTGGGCAATTTAGGGGTAAAATTGATATTTTGGTAAAAATTGGACATTTTGTCTAATTTTGATCAATTTGGGGCAAGTAGGGGCATTTACATACATACCACCCAAGTCTACATATCTTTACATATCTAACACCTAAACTTCACTTTTTACACTTTTAACACCCAAATTTTTTCATCACACAAAAATGCCACTATATATATATATATATATATATATATTGAAACATTGGTGTTAGATATTAAATACATAGGAATTGAGTGGTATGTATGTAAATATTTCTCTTTTATATTGTTTTCTCAAGGATAAAGGGGGCATTTTCGGTTGTGAATTTAATGCATATTTTTACATGGGCTGGTTGACAGGTTCAACGCCACGAAAAGTTCGATAATATCAGCTGACCTAATAAAGCCAATCAGAAATAATATTACAAAGGATAAATATTATTTCCCAATATGATTGCTTATAAATACTATATATATATATATATATATGTCTTCATATCAATGATTGGAGAAACTATCTATGGCGGTCATAAGTAATACCAGACGGGTAGTTGAGGTAAAGCATCGTTCAATTATAGTTTAATGATAGGAATATGAACTCTATATTATTCATTATTAATAAGTATGGAGAATAATACATTGTAAATAATTATTAAAATTTTCTTAAATATAAATAAGGCCTTGTGAACACCACTTCATTATTAAATTTTCATACAATTCAAGTGAAAGCTACCATAACCTAAAGCTTTATTTTATGCACTACTTAGTTTCCATCTTTAGGCTGATGTACGCTTTGTTGCTATTAATAACAACCTAAATTCTCACTTAACGACATATTGTCCGCTTCAGCCTAATGGCCTCACCGTTTTATCCCATTGATGTAACTTCCCCAAAAAGTCACACATCCAAGAAGTGCTCCTATAAATGCATGCTTAACTTTCGAGTTTCTAATGAGACTCCAACCATCACACCAAAAGACACTTCAATGTTTAAAAGTTCGACTTCATTCTACCCAAAGGTTTCGCAGAACACTCAACTCAACCAGACTTAATGATTAAATAAGGACCATAAATATATTGAATTGGACTTCAACAACCAATGCAACAACTATCACAAGTTAGTGAGAATAATATATTCAACCGAAAAATTCATATTGTTAACCAACATGTGTTAACTTTCATTATGCCACTCTTCTTTGTCAATAATAAGCTTAACAATAATATACACGCTTTACATCTACACAAATAAAACATACATTGATAGCAAATTATAATCTACTTGATGATTATAATGTTTATTCTGAGAGTAATCTTTGAATCAAGCATCATGATAGATCAACATGGGATGCAATCATTTACATCTCAAATTAATGAAGAAGATAGAGATGCCTCATAATTATTAAATGGTAGGACTTCCAAACTCTATTTTAAAACATGGAATAAAACTAATTATACCCAAAATTGATTAGAAAAGAATCCAAAAAATAGCACCATAAGTTTGTCTCTGACTCAACCGCAAATTGACTCAAGTGAGTCACCCATCATATAACTTTTTGAGAATGATAAGAAGAGTGATTATTACTTTCACCATCATTGGTCAATTGTCAAATTCATATAGCAATTTTGCAGTTGGCTGGAGTTTCTCCTTGACCAAATATAAGAAATATAAAGTTATGCAAACTAACATTAGCAGTTTATGATTAATTAAGATTCTTTAAAATTGAAGCAAGAATCAACAGTTTAAGCATAAAAAATGAGCAGGCTCAGATGTGGGATCTAAATCTATTTCAAATCAAAATCATTGAATATGATAGAAGGATCAACATAAGATTTTTTTTGAGATGATTTTTGAGGGTTAGAGTGGAATATGTGAGGATAATGATGGCCCTCCAGTAATAGTCTCAATTTCTCTGACCATCTAGCAATTGCTTTATTACTGCCTTAGTTTTTATTCATTCTACCACTCAACTGGATTAAAGCCCATCCAAGCAGACTGGCTCGAATGAGCCGATGAAGATAACCCTACAAAATCAATCCCTTAATCTTATCCTTCAAGTGCTCACAAGCCTCGGCAGTATATCCTCTGTCTCTATGAAAATGCTAACATTGCTATTGATTTTTTTAGTATTTTTCATTCATGAATCGAGATACCTACATTCTCCTCATCTCGGTAATGTGTAGGCATGAAATGTGTTCAATGGAGTGTACTCCAGTTGTTTATTTACAAGCAGTTGCTAAAAAGGACAAGGAGAAATACCTTGGTTTTTTATTGATCATGCTTTCCCAGCTTAAATTTTTTGGCATCACCTTCTTGAAATTCTTTTGCATGATATATGATTGTTCAAACTAATTAGTGTTAATAGTATCATTGCCATCAATAATCTGTTCATTCTCTATAAATAATATCATCATAAGAACCAATTATCTCCCGCATCAATGTGAAATCGAAGCATCCAGATCAAAACTTCAAAGAAAAAAAATTTTGGGATTTGACAAGATTCTGATAAAATCTTTGGAAGTACCTCTTAAATTTTTTTTCCTTCATCTTAGTGGAACCTGAAAAGCTGAAATAAGCCCTTAACGATTCTTCAATATGCAATAATATGAGCGATAAAAAAAAAAATCTAACAAAGCAGTGAATAGTCCTTCCAGACAGAATAAAATCAAAAACAGGCTTCACCTTTGAGACACTACAGAAGAAGCTGGAGTTAGCGTCNTGGAACCTGAAAAGCTGAAATAAGCCCTTAACGATTCTTCAATATGCAATAATATGAGCGATAAAAAAAAAATCTAACAAAGCAGTGAATAGTCCTTCCAGACAGAATAAAATCAAAAACAGGCTTCACCTTTGAGACACTACAAACGAAGCTGGAGTTAGCGTCTGATATTTATATCAGCATCGGATTTGAGGTCATTAAGCGATGAATGACACAGTTTGATATTTGCGTTGGATTTTGCATCTGATTTGTGTCTGAACATTTGACGCAAAAAATAATATGAAAACAACGAAAGTGTGTATGGAATTGTCAAAGAATTAGCTTTGAATTTGCGTCCAAGCGACGGAAAAACTTTGCTTGTTAGCGTCAACCTAGTCCAACGCAAATTCGATGAAAATCTGACGCAAATGACCTAATTTACTCAACCCGCACGCCTAAATTTCATTTCTTCTCTTTGCATTCTCTCGTTTTCCCTTCTGCCTGAAACCCTCGCTCTTCCCTTTCCCTCTCACATTTTCGCTCAAAACCATCCTCTTCCTGAACGAGCCATCACGACCATTAGAGCTAGCTGGGAAGGTATCGTTAGAGGCATCTAATAGAAACTACCGAAACTCATGTATTTCTCATCCTTCCACTCTGCTCCAATCAGAAAACATTGACAAGGTAATTCTATTTACACCAATCTTTTTCATTTTAATTTTTAAAAAGTGAAATGGGCATTTTGACATAGGTAATGTGGTGTGCATGTACAAATTGAAGTCGGGTGTTAGTTTGTACATACACAAGAATTTAGTGATATGTATGTTAGTTTTGGCATAGGTATAAATTGAAGTTTTGGTGTTAAGCATGCATATAAATAAGAGTTTAGAGGCATGCATGTAAATATTGCAGTTTAGGTGTTAGGTTTGTACATACATAAGATTTGAGTTATATATATGAGTTATATGGATGGGTAATGTGATATGTAGGTATAAATTAAAGTTTTGGTGTTAGCTAGGTATGTAAATACATAAGAGTTTAATGCTATGCATGTAAATATTGAAGTTTAGGTGTTAGGCTTGTATATACACAAGAATTGAGTGATATGTATGCTTTAAATGCATAGGTAATGTTGTATGTTTATGTATAAATTGAAGTTTATGGGTTAGATACGTATTTACTTATTAGTGGAAATCAAGTTGGTTGGTTGAAGTGAAGCAATATATGCATCGGGTCTTTATCGAATTGATGGTGACATAGAAGGAATCCTTTTTCATCGCCATAGTAAAGAAAATTTGTTAAGAATAATCTCCTCAAAATTGCATATTCTAATGCTTCTTGCAGCAGATCAACCATAATTGTTATGGAATTCTAAGCAATAAAAAATATGAAGTGGAGATCCTTCAACCAATGGAACACTTAGCCATAGAAGGATCAACACCGCTGACAATGAGTCCCCAAGTGACTGTTGCAATATACTCATTTAACACTACATAAAAATATTGAACTTTTTGTAATATACCAATGGACTAGTGACACTTAGCAAATGTAAAAGTTGAACTGTTTGATTGATCTTGCAAATGATGTAATATGTCTTATTTTTTATTTTTGTTTTAGATATAGTTACAATAAGTTTGCTGTTAGATTTTGCACATTCATCCTTTTACTTGTACATACTACTCCTAATTATTTTTGTTGCTAGTCCTGCTACAAATGGCCACAGTTGGTGCTAGAGATCAACCATGTTCTTCACTCTATAGCGAATACTTACAAGAGCAGGAAGAAGAGAATGCCTTCTTCCCCACCTGCTGCTACTTTCCCACCTGCTGCTACTTTCCCACTTGTTGCTGCAACCACACCTGAGCTTTATCCCGCACAGATTCGACTACCCCCAGTGGATGAATGTAAGTAAAAAATTGATTTTTTCACATTTATTTTGACACTTAATGTTTAAAATGACAATTAATAATTGGTTTTCATTATGTAGGAGTACGAGCAGCTTCGGGAGAGGCAGTTGGCCTCCCAGTCCCCGAGCATTGCCAGTAGTAGTGGTGATCAGTCTACAACTGCACAGTCTAAGTACGAACTATGGACGCAGACAGCGAGGAAGTAGGCCGAGATCTCTCATGCTTTTGTGGATGGCACGAGCTCTTCACACATACTGCGAAGCTTGCCAGGCAGGTCACAACTATGAATGAGGAGATTCATCATACACATAATGCCAATAAAGAATTGAGTAGAGTATGATACACCTGACAAAGATTATGAAAGATCACCAGGGCAAGCGAATGGTGACTCCTGAACTCGAGGAGGATTAGTAGTTTGTATAAATTTTTAATTTCTATAATGTTTGAACTTATATTGATGGTATAGATGTACATTGCTGATAATTTAGATTTGTGACAGTATCTTCTTTTTCATTAATGAGACTTTTCAGAGCTTTGATTTGTGATATGACTGAATATAATGTTGTTGTGATACATATTAAATGTTGTGTGTTGGTTGTAGAAATATAATTGATATTTTTATTTTTTTTCTATTTGAGGATATTCTTTATCGTATGATGTTTTCATATGCAAAATTTGACGCATGTGTAGTCCGACGCTGCAACGACGCAAAAAACGTTGCTAATTATTTGCGTCGGAATAATTCGACGCAAAATTGACAGAATAAAAATTACCAACCCCCGAATTATCCTCAGAAAAAAATCAAACGTAAATCTGACGTGAATTCGATGATAATCCTCGAATATCGTCGGATTTATGTTTGTTTTGCGTCTGATTTGGCCGACACAAATTTGCTAAATTCCTGTAGTGAAAGGGTTAGGAAGAACCTCNCCTTATCCTGACACAAGGTATCATCTTCCAGATTTTCAGAGAGCCAGCAATCGTACGAGAAATAGAAAAGAGATCTTTAATAAAAGATATTCATCCTTACGAGGCGTTATTGAGAGGACTTTCGGAGTTTGGAAGAAAAAATGGGTCATACTTCGAGATATGCCACCTTATCCGTTTCCGAAACAGGTGCATGTAGTGTTAGCCACTATGGCCCTTAATAACTATATTAGGCGGCATCCAACTCGAGCTGATGTTGATTTCGAGCGTGTCGAGGTCAATGACGAGGAAGTGCCAGTCGAAACTTTTGAATACCGCATTGGTCAATCTCTATCAACAGAGCAGAACGACAATGCCTCAATTTGCACGAAAGATGGGGAAGGTGCGAATGAAATGAAAGCCCTTCGTGAGGAGATCACTACCTCATTAGTTGGAGAGCGATTATTTCGATTCAGATCTGTTGTAAACACAATATGATTAGGGGTCTATGTTTGTTTTCAAACAAATATTTCAATTTTAATGATCTCTTTTTTCATTACCTAATATGTTAGTAATTATGTTTTATGTTGCATTGCTTTTTAGGATAATATGAGTTCTAGGATGTCCGCTACCTCCCGAGGAGTGGTTTGTCATTGTGGCCTGCAAACCACACTTTTGACCTCACGACAAGCACATAGTTATGGTAGGAAGTTTTATACATGCCCCTGAAGCATTGCCGATCAATGCAGATTTTTCCGATGGGCGGACAGTTTCTCTTATGCTGAGTATGATATTGGTAGCGATTTGCGAGTTTCAGATGACGAAGAGCAAACACGGGAGCTACAACGTGTCATTGTTAGAAATAACATTACCATTATGCTACTCGTCGTGGTCGTACTTTTACAGTTTTTTTTCATTCTGCTTCTCCTAGCTAGTGGTTGAGTTGCATTTGTGTACTATGGGTTATTTTGGATGTACGAAACTGTATGAGTTCCTAGTNTTCCAAAATAAGAAGATAAGATTTGACAAGTTTTCATTCAAATTTCATAGATAAATATCACCACAAAGTTGTGGCTTGAGTGCAAATAAGATTGCATGTGTCATGATCATACATCCATACACGTGCCATGATCCGAGACACACACATACATACATACACACATATATATACATACAAACATGCACACAACACATACAAACATACAAAAATACATATACACATGCATGCATACAGACATGTATAAACCACATAGACATGCAAGCACGCGAACACGCGCACGAGCGTNATATGCATCGGGTCTTTTTCGAATTGATGGTGACATAGAAGGAATCTTTTTTCATCGCCATAGTAAAGAAAACTTGTTAAGAATAATCTCCTCAAAATTGCATATTCTAATGCTTCTTGCAGCAGATCAACCATAATTGTTATGGAATTCTAAGCAATAAAAAATATGAAGTGGAGATCCTTCAACCAATGGAACACTTAGCTATAGAAGGATCAACATCGCTGACAATGAGTCCCCAAGTGACTGTTGCAATATACTCATTTAACACTATATAAAAATATTGAACTTTTTGTAATATACCAATGGACTAGTGACACTTAGCAAATGTAAAAATTGAACTGTTTGATTGATCTTGCAAATGATGTAATATTTGTCTTATTTTTTATTTTTGTTTTAGACATCGTTACAATAAGTTTGCTGTTTAGATTTTGCACATTCATCCTTTTACTTGTACATACTGCTCCTAATTATTTTTGTTGCTAGTCCTGCTACAAATGGCCACAGGTGGTGCTAGAGATCAACCACCTCAGTGACCGCATGTTCTTCACTCCATAGCAAATACTTACAAGAGCAAGAAGAAGAGCATGCCTTCTTCCACACCTGTTGTTGCTTTCCCACCTGCTGCTACTTTCCCCCTTGTTGCTGCAACCACACCTGAGCTTTATCCCGCACAGATTCGACTACCCCCGGTTGATGAATGTAAGTAAAAAATTGATTTTTTCACATTTATTTTGACACTTAATGTTTTAAAATGACAATTAATAATTGGTTTTCATTATGTAGGAGTACGAGCAGCTTCGGGAGAGGCAGTTGGTCTCCCAGTCCTCGAGCATTGCCAGTAGTAGTGGTGATCAGTCTACAACTGCACAGTCTAAGTACGAACTATGGACGCAGACAGCGAGGAAGAAGGCCGAGATCTCTCATGCTTCTGTGGATGGCACGAGCTCTTCACACCTGAATACTGCGAAGCTTGTCAGGCAGGTCACAACTATGAATGAGGAGATTCATCATACGCATGATGCCAATAAAGAATTGAGTAGAGTATGATACACCTGGCAAAGATTATGGAAGATCACCAGGGCAAGCGAACGGTGACTGCTGAACTCGAGGAGGATTAGTAGTTTGTATAAATTTTTAATTTCTAAAATGTTTGAACTTATATTGATGGTGTAGATGTACATTGTTGATAATTTAGATTTGTGACAGTATCTTCTTTTTCATTAATGAAACTTTTCAGAGCTTTGATTTTTGATTTGACTGAATATAATGTTGTTGAGATACATATTAAATGTTGTGTGTTGGTTGTAGAAATATAATTGATATTTTTTATTTTTTTTCTATTTGAGAATATTCTTTACCGTATGATGTTTTCATATGCAAAATTTTACGCATGTGTAGTCCGACGCTGCAATGACGCAAAAAACGTTGCTAATTATTTGCGTCGGAATAATTCGACGCAAAATTGACAGAATAAAAATTATCAACCCCCGAATTATCCGCGAAAAAAAATCAAACGTAATCTGACGTGAATTCGATGATAATCCTCGAATATCGTCGGATTTAAGTTTGTTTTGCGTCTGATTTGGCCGACACAAATTTGCTAAATTCATGTAGTGAAAGTGTTAGGAAGAACCTCACAAAATATGCATCCAAAGCTTATTCAAAATACATGATGGCCATGAAGATATTGTCATGCTTGTAGAGATCGAAAGAATAGCCCTAAGGATCTATAACTAGTATCTTGAATCCCATAGAAATTGAATATTAAAAAATTTCATCAATCAAGGATGATGATTCCGAAGAATTGTTGGGGAGTAAACTAATTTCTATCCCTCATAGAAAATTCTAATTAAATAGGACATCACAACTCATATCATATGATATCATAAAGGTTTGTCCATGAGGCATGGTAAGCTCAAGTCCACTAAGGCTGCCCAAAGAGGAGAGGAAGTGTGAGGAGGGAGTTTGAATTGTGGGTGAAGTTATACATCATTAATTTTGAAGACAACTAGTGCATCGAATAGACCAATTATATTGATAAACAATATATTTATTTATATGCATCATTTCACATACATACCACACAATTCTTATGTACTTTTATATCTAACACCTAAATTCAAAAAATTCTAGGGTCAATTACATACATACCACCCAATTCTAATGTATTTATATATCTAACACCTGAATGCAGGAAAAATTCTAGGGGCATGGGCATTTACATACATACCACCCAATTCTTATGTATTTACATATCTAACAACTAAATTTGACTTTTTACATTTATACAAACCAAATCTATAATATTGTATCTAAGATATCACTATTTTAACTTTTATATATTATTTATTTATTATTTAATTAATTCGAGCTAAAATTAAGTGTTCGTGAATTACAAGCTCTTTTACAGCCCTGATTTAAAATTCAAATAATACAATGTATATGTTAAATAGTGAGAAATCAAATTATGGAAAATATATACAATATATTGCTAAAATATAACTTTATAGGTGTGCATTCGATTAAATCAATTCTACACAATAGCAATACACATCTAAGCACAGATAATGAATTAAACCATTGTAAGATCGTTCATATGAGTTTATTAGTATACAACATCTTATAAAGATATTTCTTGCAAACACCAGTATATGAGTGCCACTAACAACATATGATAGAATGAAAAAATGATTCCTCAAAAAAAAAAGAGTAATATATTAAACATAATAATTATATTTACTAGTGATTTGGCATATGAATCATAGACAAAATAGGATATCACATAAACATGAAGGCATATAAATACTAATTAAATGAGAAAATAAACTAAAATGTAGAGCAACTGGACACAATCTATGGATAACAATACCCTTGGATTGAAATTAGATTAGATTAGGTTTGGATTTAATCTTTAGCCTACTCCTTGCAACCACATTTAAATAACTAATGATTGAAGGATTTTGTTCTACATAGATGAATGAAATTATTTTGTGAAATCAAACTAGTGTTCTCTCTTTTGATCAAGTTATAAATGTTGTATAATAGAATTCTCATAGAAATTAAGGGTCATAAATAAATCAAGTATTTGATCAAGAACATGAACTAAGAGCAATCATGAAAAACATGTTGTACTAGATTTAAAAATAATAAATAAATAAGGCAGACTAATTATCAGTTTTAGAAAATATAAATAAAAAAGGAAAACCACAAATAAAAATCAAGACCTCACCCAGGTATAAGAAAATAGCTTTTTATGAAAATTTCTAGCACCAAATTGCATCATACTGGAAAAAAAATCACATCCAATCACCACTCAAGCAAATATGAAAATAATATGAACTAAGAGTAAACTAACAACGCAAATCTCCAAATTTAATAATAATAATAATAACAATAATAATAATAATAAAAGTTTCCAAAATAAGAAGATAAGATTTGACAAGTTTTCATTCAAATTTCATAGATAAATATCACCACAAAGTTGTAGCTTGAGTGCAAATAAGATTGCATGTGCCATGATCATACATCCATACATGTGCCATGATCCGAGACACACACACAGACATACATACACACATATATATACATACAAATATGCACACAACACACATACAAACATACAAAAATACATATACACATGCATGCATGCAAATATACATACATACATACATACATACATAGATACACACATGCATGCATACAAACAGGTATAAACCACATAGACATGCAAGCACGCGGACACGCGCACGCGTGCTCCCATGCACAGGCACGTGCACGCACGTGTGCACAGATATACATACATATACAAACATAGTGAAACCTACATATGCCATGATCAGAGGCACACACAGACATACATACACACATGTATATACATAGAAATATACACACACATACACACAAACATACAAATATATATATATATATATATATATATATATATATATATATATATATATATATATATATATATATATATATATATATATATATATATATATATATA
>JXCR01008794.1:6414-38914 GCA_002079205.1 Phalaenopsis hybrid cultivar | reverse complement strand
GCACGCACAAAAAACAGGCAGGCAAGCAGACAAACAAATAGTGGCTGGCAGACAAGCATGCACACACATGCAAGAGCGTACACACACATACACAACATGCAAACATACAAACATACAAACAAACAACAGACACAACAAACAACCAGGAAGCACACACACATAATAGACAGATGGATAAACAGATAGAAAGGTAGACAGACACACACACACACACAACAGATAGACAAACATACATGCATGCTCGCAGGAGCGCGCGAGCACACGCACACACACACACAACAGACAAACAGAAACATACAGACAGACAGACATGCATGCATGCAGGCAGACAGACGCGCACACATCAAACAGGAAGACAGACAGACAGACATGCATGCAGGCATGCAGGCGCGCACACACACATATTCAAAATACTTAATCTTAGAGTATCACACAACCTATTAGTTTTACATGCATACAAAGATCATAGTTAATCATAGAGTTTCATATAGCCTAATAGTTTGGCGCTGTCTCAAACCATAAGTTCTTGAGTTTTAGGCCTCACACATATAGGTGTATGCGTCAGGAAAAAAAAGATTACCATGAGGAACTAAATTGGAGAAATGTGATGCTCTGGCACTTAGCTAGCCACACACAAATAATCGGGGGAGTATTTTGGAGTTTTACCCAATATATAGGATTCAAACTTAAGTACTCAATAATTTAAGTTGCTAAGAGCAATTCTAGAATTAGAAGAATCGGAATTAGAAGAATCAGAATTANATATATATATATATAAAGGAATGGCCGGAGGCTATTATACGAGTCCCGACCATCCCTCATGCGCCTAAGAATTCAAGTATCACACCCTACACTCGGGGGAATCAAACCCCAAACCAGAAGGGAGTTACAACTGACAAGCAAATGCCCGACCAACTTATCTGAGTACGCGTCATACACACACATATATAGACAAATATACATGCATGCATGCATATAGACAAATATACATGCATGCATACATATAGACAAATATACATGCATACATACATACATACACACATGCATACATACATACATAGACACAAACATGCAGACACGCACGTGCGCGCAGATATACATACATATAAAAACATTGATAAACATATATACATATACAGACAGACATACACACATACATACATATAAAGAAATACATACAACATACATGCACACACACATACATACTATATACAGGGGTGCGCACGCACGCACACACACACACAAGCATACACACAAACAAACACACACACGGAAACACACACACAAACACACACACACAAACATACAGACAAACACACACACACACACACAGATACACACACACACACAGAGACACATACAGACATGCACACAAAGATAGAGACAAGCACAAAGACCCACACGCACACGTACACAAAAAGAAATAGACACACACAGACAGGCACAAACAGAAAGAGACACACACACATATTGACAAACATACATGAAGTCAGACAGCAAGCCGACAAGAAGTAGGCAGAAATACACACACACACACACACACATTCAGACATGAACAAATAGGTAATCAGACAAGCAAACACACACACACACACAACATACAAGCAAACAGACAGACAGACATACAAATACATACAAAAGATAGGCACGCGGGGAGGCAGGGAAGCAGGTAAATAAACAGACACATAAAATAAGCAGGCAAACAGACACACACACACACACAACTAGATAGACAACAGACAGGCAATTACATGCGCACACACAAAAAACAGGCAGGCAAGCAGACAAACAAATAGTGGCTGGCAGACAAGCATGCACACACATGCAAGAGCGTACACACACATACACAGCATGCAAACATACAAACATACAAACAAACAACAGACACAACAAACAACCAGGTAAGCACACACACATAATAGACATATGGAAAAACGGATAGAAATGTAGGCAGACACACACACACACAAACAACAGACAGACAAACATACATGCATGCTCGCAGGAGCGCGCGAGCACACACACACACACACACACACAACAGACAAACAGAAACATACAAACAGACAGACATGCATGCATGCAGGCAGGCAAACGCACACACATCAAACAGGAAGACAGACAGACATGCATGCAGGCATGCAGGTGCGCGCGTGAGCGCGCACACACACATATTCAAAATATTTAATCTTAGAGTATCACACAACCTATTAGTTTTACATGCATACAAAGATCATAGTTAATCATAGAGTTTCATATAACCTAATAGTTTGGCACTGTCTCAAACCATAAGTTCTTGAGTTCTAGGCCCACACATATAGGTGTATGCTCCAGGACAAAAAAGATTACCACGAGGAACTAAATTGGAGAAATGTGATGCTCTGGCACTTAGCTAGCCACACACAAATAATTGGGGGAGTATTTTGGAGTTTTACCCAATATATAGGATTCAAACTTAAGTACTCAATAATTTAAATTGCTAAGAGCAACTCTAGAATTAGAAGAATCGGAATTAGAAGAATCGGAATTAGAAGAGTCACCAACTATAAATCTTGAATAAGCCAATAAAATTTTTCAGCTAGCCAATTACAACTGAATACACTTGGTTTTGCTTTTAACACATGCTGTTAATTGTTACATCAACATGAAGTATGGATTTCATATCTTCAAACATCTACAAGTGATAGACAAGTTCGTAGAAAGTGCAAAGAAAAAAAATACGGAACATTCTTCCATGAAAACTACTAGGATAACAAGAATAAAATTCATAGAAACATTACCTGNACATGCTGCTAATTGTTACATCAACATGAAGTATGGATTTCATATCTTCAAACATCTACAAGTGATAGACAAATTCGTAGAAAGTGGAAAAAAAAGAAATACGGAACATTCTTCCATGAAAACTACTAAGATAACAAGAATAAAATTCATAGAAACATTACCTTAAAAAGCTGAAGTAAACCTTCGCTTCCTCTGTGGCACAACTGAACAGAACTCTAATCCTTAAGCTCAGAAAATCAAGTTAGAGTAGTATTAGTGGCTAACTAAATGCAAAAAATAAATTAAATGCAGAGTAGCACAAAAAATAGACAAGTTTTAGATTAATAACATCATATTAAATAGCAAGCACTTGCAGATTTTCAGTCCAAGAATAGAATAAACTTCGCCACCGAACACAAAAAAAAAAGAACAAAATAAAATTAAAAAGCAGGTTTCATCAATAATATGAAAAATGTTGAATAAAATTAGCAAGANTGCAAAAAATAAATTAAATGCAGAGTAGCACAAAAAATAGACAAGTTTTAGATTAATAACATCATATTAAATTAGCAAGGACTCGCAGATTTTCAGTCCAAGAATAGAGTAAACTTCGCCACCGAACACAAAAAAAAAAAAAACAAAAAAAAATTGAAAAGCAGGTTTCATCAATAATATGAAAATTGTTGAATAAAATTAGCAAGGCAGTGTATTACTGTTTTAGAATTTGCAGAATCCAGGCCAGTTTTGTATCATAACCATATGCTTCATTTGTTAAATGTAAACCATATGAATTTGTAGAAAGGATGAATACTCAAAGCAAGCAAAAATAATGCATGCAATTGAGTTATTATTTAAACAGTATACAAAGCTCCGGCCAAAAAGATTTTCTAGAGTTTAAGACTAGCATATCATCAATATATGATCAAAAGAATAGTTTTTATGCAGGTCATGCAGATAAATATTAGTTTTATTCCACAGAATAATAAATGAATAGAATATAATTTATTTTTAAGCAGGAAACCAACTAATTTTTACCTTGGAAATCACAAATTTCTTCTTAATTTCCTTGGTTTTGGGTTACTTCTGAATTCTAGAGTGAGCAAGGAATTAGACAGGAACAACCAAGAGCTTCTCACAGAAGTTCATAGAATATCTTCAACTTCCAAAGGGATGGCATAATGAACTCACAATTTGCATTCTAATAACTGACATCTTTGACAGGTGTGAAGCCAGTTATTTTAGACTTTGTTGAAAAACAATGAAAATTACAGAGAATGTTTTCATTANGATGGCATAATGAACTCACAATTTGCATTCTAATAACTGACATCTTTGACAGGTGTGAAGCCAGTTATTTTAAACTTTCTTGAAAAACAATGAAAATTACAGAGAATGTTTTCATTAGCTGAAATACAATGCATCAAAATGTTAAACAAGTGAATTAATTAGGTACATTAATAAAAAAATAAAATTATTGAAACCATGGAGCATTAAATACGCACCTCAAGTGGCATTCATTAATTAAGAATGGAATAATAAGGCTGCTAGATAGATATGCTTGATAGCCGGTCATAATAAAAATCAAAGCTCGAGCTAATGGACAATGTTTTTTGTTATCATGCTGAGTGATGATGCTGAGAAGCCTTGTTACACCAAGGGCGTACGGTTGCATTATGGCTGAGCATTTCCCTGAGATTACATATCTGATGAGCTTACTCTTGATATAGATAATGGTGGCAATTCATTTTGCATAAAATCATAAGAATAGATAAAAAAATATAAAATCATCTTGCACAATCAAAGCAATTTTTAAACTGCAGCCAAGAGTAGAATTACTTTATTATGGATTAGCTTAGCTTATTGTTCCAATAATTAGAACCAAAAAAAAAAATACATTTTCCTTTCAATGATGCATTTATTTTCACGACCAAAGGATGGGTAAGTTTTCTTCTCAATGCCTATCAACATGGGTAAGCTTTTAATAAGATCACATCATCAACGTAGTTAGCCTTATTCCAACTATTTGAAATTTGTTTGTCCGCTTTACCATGCATTCACGTTGAGTGCATTTTGAGATATTAAATCCATTTTAAGGAAATTATTTTTGTGCAGAGCTTATGCAATTGATTTTTAATTTAATATTTATGCCTATTAATCCTCCTATATTACTTTTGTCAATTTGTCTCATCCCGGCATCTTCTATCGCAGGCATATGCTCAAATCATTTAAATGCATTTTTCATTATATTAACTTCAGTAAGTTCCATGCAAATAACCAAACTTGTTTAAATGTTTCTCAATATAGCATTCCTAAGTTTGTCAAAAATCCATCATAATATTCTTATTTCTATCATACCCAACTTGACTATCAGTGACTCATTGTCTCCCAGCACTAAAATCTACTAAAAACATTGTTGATCTAATTATTTTTTTTATTTAAATTTGTCTTTATATTTCAAACATATTTGTTTATAGCATAGTGCCACAACCAATTTTCTATTTGAAGCAACCAACCCTAGGTCTAGAAGTTATATTCTAATATATATTTCCATTCTTTATAAAGGAATTCAAAGTAATTATACCGATTATAGCAAGAATCACCTTCTTTTTCTTTTATAATACCAGGAATCACTTGATCTTCTAAGAACATCGGTATATGTTTAACAATGTCATCTCACAAAGATTACATATCATGAACTAAGTCATTGTTTTATTGAACCAAGTTTTTAATCTTTTAAGGATTTATACCATTATTCTAACTTTTAACTTATTTCGACAGATATCTCACCAAATTCAATTGTCATCTATAAATAGAATACTCTGTCAACATTTCCAATACTGATGCCAAAAAGACAATAACTTAATGTTATTTTTTAATGTAATTATACCATGATTTGGGTAAAGGGGCATAAAATAATTAGCATGTTATTGCTTCGTTGGATCTATAACAATACTACACATTTAAAATTAGGCTTGTCAAGATGCTATATCAATGTAGATATACCCAAATACATACCTAATTATGGGGTCACTCCAACCAATTAATGCTATGACCAAAGAAAAATAATAAATTTACAAATTTTAGTTTTACATATATATCTATCTAGTTCAATCAACCCTAAAATTGTTCGAATAAGGTTAATGATAATGAGACTATAGTTAACTATGATGTTGGACCAAACATAAATATATTATTAGATTCTTTAAGCATCCCTCAAACTCCGAATCAAAATTTCCCTTTATGTTGTAGTTACGAAAGTCCGTGTACTTCCCTAACACCACACTTCCTAATATAGTTATTTTTTAAAAATCTTACATTCCCTTGTACTTCAAACTTTCACGCTCCCGTCATATCTTANCATTTAAATGCATTTTTCATTATATTAACTTCAGTAAGTTCCATGCAAATAACCAAACTTGTTTAAATGTTTATCAATATAGCATTCCTAAGTTTGTCAAAAATCCATCATAATATTCTTATTTCTATCATACCCAACTTGACTATCAGTGACTCATTGTCTCCCAGCACTAAAATCTACTAAAAACATTGTTGATCTAATTATTTTTTTTATTTAAATTTGTCTTTATATTTCAAACATATTTGTTTATAGCATAGTGCCACAACCAATTTTCTATTTGAAGCAACCAACCCTGGGTCTAGAAGTTATATTCTAACATATATTTCCATTCTTTATAAAGATTTTCAAAGTAATTATACCGATTATAGCAAGAATCACCTCCTTTTTCTTTTTAACATACCAGGAATCACTTGATCTTCTAAGAACATCGGTATATGTTTAACAATGTCATCTCACAAAGATTACATATCATGAACTAAGTCATTGTTTTATTGAACCAAGTTTTTAATCTTTTAAGGATTTATACCATTATTCTAACTATTAACATATTTCGACAGATATCTCACCAAATTCAATTGTCATCTATAAATAGCATAATATGATGCATTGCTTGGAATACTCTGTCAACATTTCCAATACTGATGCCAAAAAGATAACAACTTAATGTTATTTTTTAATGTAATTATACCATGATTTGGGTAAAGGGGCATAAAATAATTAGCATGTTATTGCTTCGTTGGATCTATAACAAAACTACACATTTAAAATTAGGCTTGTCAAGATGCTATATCAATGTAGATATACCCAAATACATACCTAATTATGGGGTCAATCCAACCAATTAATGCTATGACCAAAGAAAAATAATAAATTTACAAGTTTTAGTTTTACATATATATCTATCTAGATCAATCAACCCTAAAATTGTTCGAATAAGGTTAATGATAATGAGACTATAGTTAACTATGATGTTGGACCAAACATAAATATATTATTAGATTCTTTAAGCATCCCTCAAACTCCGAATCAAAATTTCCCTTTATGTTGTAGTTACGAAAGTCCGTGTACTTCCCTAACACCACACTTCCTAATATAGTTATTTTTTTAAAATCTTACATTCCCTTGTATTTCAAAATTTCACGCTCCCGTCATATCTTACCCTTCATATGTTGATCTCATCTCCTCACAAACAACTGCATTTCTCCATAGATTACAAGAATTGTTATGATACTTTGCCACTGACAGCAAGCATACAACAGAATACTTGCCCTCACCCATTCCGCTCTCTAATGTCTAAAAGGGGCACATGTGAATTTGGGTCAACCCGTAGTACAAAATAGCACTAGCCTCAAATACAAGCCAGTTTCAAACCAAATGAAAATTTTTATCCAACTAAGATAGAATTTAGATTTAAATGGGATTTGCGGGATTAATGAAACCAAGAAAGGATCTGCTTGTATAATCCTAACATTTAATGTTTGAAGGAAAAAAAAAATTAAGGACTTAACTCTAGAGAGGCCAACTACAAAGCAGCTTGAGAGAACTAATTGCTATTTAGCAACATTAAATATTTGCATGGGATTGTAAATTGTACAATAGAAAGCGATGGTTTGACTACCGGTAAAGTAGAAAAGACTACAATGTCAATTTTCTACATCATCAGTCTTCAGTTGGATGGTCACTGGCAGATATTTCATTTTATGTTTATGTAAGAAAGTCCTTAAAGGATGAAATAGAGCGATTCTTTTTAAGGTATCACAAAACAATATAAAGCAGATAGAATTGACAAACTTTCATTGAAACAATTTAATAAGTGCACAAAATAAATTTATACTAAACAAATGAGGAAAGAACATTTAAGTACCAGATAAGTTTCATGTTTCCAAGTTTATTGTGGGTGAAACAATTGCCACGACCTTGTTAAAGAACAATTGAACTCAGAAATCGAACAATCGATGAGTACAATGCTGCATTCAAAGCCTGGACCATAGAAAAAAAAAGAACCAGATATATAAGTTTAAACCACTTTCCATCACCATCTTCTTCTGATATTCAAATATCCAATCTGCATTGGGACAGGTTAAATCAGAATCAAGGTATAAACATTAGTTTAATTAAATATTTTGTTCCCAATATGGTTGTAACATTATTGCCAACTCATAATAAAAATAAGCTTTGTTTACTTGCAGAATAATGTAAGAACCTTTAATTTCCCAGACCTTTAGCCCTTAGAATTTAGGTAAATTTACACAGCACAAAATTCATATGTATTAACATATCTCACACCTAAACTATAATATTTACATACATAGCACTTTTGTGTTTTAAACCTAAGCATGAAAATGTATATTTCACTTTTAAAAAGTGGTAATTGTTCTATTTTTATATGATATTAAATATTTGAGTGTTATGTGTGTCAATATGAATTTGGGTTTGAGATATGTAAATACATAAGAATTGTGTACTATATATGTAAATGCTTCTATTTAAACTTTACCAGAAAAGTGGTTGCTGGGCAGGCTTTTTGAATGGCCATAAGTTTGCTAAACTTCCTTTAGTTTCAATGATAANAAGGAAATTATTTTTGTGCAGAGCTTATGCAATTGATTTTTAATTTAATATTTATGCCTATTAATCCTCCTACATTACTTTTGTCAATTTGTCTCATCCCGGCATCTTCTATCGCAGGCATATGCTCAAATCATTTAAATGCATTTTTCATTATATTAACTTCAGTAAGTTCCATGCAAATAACCAACCTTGTTTAAATGTTTCTCAATATAGCATTCCTAAGTTTGTCAAAAATCCATCTTAATATTCTTATTTCTATCATACCCAACTTGACTATCAGTGACTCATTGTCTCCCAGAACTAAAATCTACTAAAAACATTGTTGATCTAATTGTTTTTTTTTTTTTTTAATTTGTCTTTATATTTCAAACATATTTGTTTATAGCATAGTGCCACAACCATTTTTCTATTTGAAGCAACCAACCCTAGGTCTAGAATTTATATTCTAATATATATTTCCATTCTTTATAAAGGAATTCAAAGTAATTATACCGATTATAGCAAGAATCACCTTCTTTTTTCTTTTTTTACATACCAGGAATCACTTGAACTTCTAAGAACATCGGTATATGTTTAACAATGTCATCTCACAATGATTACATATCATGAACTAAGTCATTGTTTTATTGAACCAAGTTTTTAATATTTTAAGGATTTATACCATTATTCTAACTTTTAACTTATTTCGATAGATATCTCACCAAATTCAATTGTCATCTATAAATAGCATAATATGATGCATTGCTTGGAATACTCTGTCAACATTTCCAATACTGATGCCAAAAAGATAATAACTTAATGTTATTTTTTAATGTAATTATGCCATGATTTGGGTAAAGGGGCATAAAATAATTAGCATGTTATTACTTCGTTGGATCTATAACAAAACTACACATTTAAAATTAGGCTTGTCAAGATGCTATATCAATGTAGATATACCCAAATACATACCTAATTATGGGGTTTACATATATATCTATCTAGATCAATCAACCCTAAAATTGTTCGAATAAGGTTAATGATAATGAGACTATAGTTAACTATGATGTTGGACCAAACATAAATATATTATTAGATTCTTTAAGCATCCCTCAAACTCCGAATCAAAATTTCCCTTTATGTTGTAGTGTTACGAAAGTCCGTGTACTTCCCTAACACCACACTTCCTAATATAGTTACTTTTCAAAAATCTTACATTCCCTTATATTTCAAACTTTCACGCTCCCGTCATATCTTTCCCTTCATATGTTGATCTCAGCTCCTCACAAACAACTGCATTTCTCCATAGATTACAAGAATTGTTATGATACTTTGCCACTGACAGCAAGCATACAACAGAACACTTGCCCTTACCCATTCCGCTCTCTAATGTCTAAGAGGGGCACATGTAAATTTGGGTCAACCCGTAGTACAAAATAGCGCTAGCCTCAAATACAAGCCAGTTTCAAACCAAATGAAAATTTTGATCCAACTAAAATAGAATTTAGATTTAAATTGAATTTGCGGGATTAATGAAACCAAGAAAGGATCTGCTTGTATAATTCTAACATTTAATGTTTGAAGGAAAAAAAAAATTAAGGACTTGACTCTAGAGAGGCCAACTACAAAGCAGCTTGAGAGAACTAATTGCTATTTAGCAACAATAAATATTTGCATGGGATTGTAAATTGTACAGTAGAAAGCGATGGTTTGGNGGAAAAAAAAAATTAAGGACTTGACTCTAGAGAGGCCAACTACAAAGCAGCTTGAGAGAACTAATTGCTATTCAACAACATTAAATATTTGCATGGGATTGTAAATTGTACAATAGAAAGCGATGGTTTGACTACCGGTAAAGTAGAAGAGACTACAATGTTAATTTTCTACATCATCAGTCTTCAGTTGGATGGTCCCTGGCAGATATTTCATTTTATGTTTATGTAAGAAAGTCCTTAAAGGATGAAATAGAGTGATTCTTTTTAAGGTATCACAAAACAATATAAAGCAGATAGAATTGACAAACTTTCATTGAAACAACTTAATAAGTGCACAAAATAAATTTATACTAAAAATATGAGGAAAGAACATTTAAGTACCAGATAAGTTTCATGTTTCCCAAGTTTATTGTGGTTGAAACAATTGCCACGACCTTGTTAAAGAACAATTGAACTCAGAAATCGAACAATCCATGAGTACAATGCTGCATTCAAAGCCTGGACCATAGAAAAAAAAAAGGAACCAGATATATAAGTCTAAACCACTTTCCAGCACCATCTTCTTCTGATATTTNCGGAATTCTGTCGAACAGTTCAACTGCATCAACCATCTTTCCGCATTTAACATACAAATTTAGCAACGACGAGCTCACAAAAACATCGTTTTGGAAGCCAAGGTCGCGTGCGTGTGATCGAATCTGATTTCCTGCTTCGAGATCCGACAACTGGGTGCAGGCTTTGAGTGCGATGGTGAATGTGGAGCTGTCGGGCCGAACGACCCCATTGGAGATCATGCGGCGGTAGAGTCGAAGGACATCGACGGGAGAGTCGTTTCTCGAATGAGCAATGATGATGGCGTTCCAAGAAGAGATAGTTNTGATCGAATCTGATTTCCTGCTTCGAGATCCGACAACTGGGTGCAGGCTTTGAGGGCGATGGTGAATGTGGAACTGTCGGGCCGAACGACCCCATTGGAGATCATGCGGCGGTAGAGACGGAGGACATCGACGGGAGAATCGTTTCTCGAATGAGCAATGATGAGGGCGTTCCAAGAAGAGAGAGATGGTTGGGGCAACGCGTCGAACACCTCTCGAGCAGCGGCGAGGTTACCGGAGAGGCCGTAAGCGGCGANAGGGCTTAGTTGTGCACGGTTACCGGAGAGGCCGTAAGCGGCGATAAGGTGTCCAGGGAAATAGGGGTGGGCGAGTAATCCTGTGAGGATCATGAGGGCGTGGGTTTGGGGAATGACTCCAGTGTCCTTGATTACTGAGAGAAGAAAGCGCGGCCATTTCTGTTGGTCGAAAGCAAAGCGCATAAGTTGGGGTCTCTCTGGAAGTATGCCGTAGAAAAATAAGAGGGGTGTTTACAGACCTGCAAGAGTAAACTTCTAAACTTCAATTTTTACCAACAATCATGGATGCTCATATTTTCCGTTTAGATTGGATAATTATACTATAAAAGTTGGAATTTAGGTATTTAGTATGTGAATACATAAGAATTGGGTAGTAGGTATGTAAATCTCTCAAGATAAAAAAAGAAGAAAAAATACTAATGCAAACACCCACACACGAAAAAATATTACATCAGAAATTCGCACGTTGAGTTACGTGCGGAGTCGAATGAAATCACGCCACGTAGAAAAAATATTTTATCCGGTAACACGAGAAAATTCATCCCGTGTTATTCAAGTGTTATTGTGTGTTATTCAGGTGTTATTGTGTGTTATTCAAGTATTATTGATGTGTTATTGTGTTATTATAACACCGAGAATATTCCCAGAACACAATAACACCTGAATAACATACAATAACATGTGAATAACATACAATAACACCTGAATAACACGGAATAACACAAAGGGAATATTCTTTGGTGTTACCGGGTCGATCACCTCCAGGGCGTAATTTCATTGGACTCCGCACGTAACTCTAGGTGCGGCGTCTTGATGTAATATTTTTTCCACACACACACACACACACACAAAATTCAATGTCATTAAAATACAAAAGTTTTGCATACCAAAATCTCACACAAATAAATTAAAAAAAATCAAAATGTTTTATGTGAAGAATACATGAAGAAAATCACAATGTCTAGCATAGATGAAATGATTACACTGTATTGATGTTATAGGGAGCCGGAAAATTCGCCATGGTAGAATGATAATTTAACGTATTAGAATTGCACGAATATCCAACCCACACATAGATCAAAGAAAAGTAGCAAGAGAAGACATCAAGTTTTTTACATGGCAAAACTCTACAACAATAACAACAAGAATAAGTTTTTATCCCACTAAATGGAGTCGGTTAACATAAATTATTTTTCTCCATTGTGTCTTATTGAGTGTCATTTCTTATATAACATGTCCAATCCTTTTTAGGTCCATCTTGAGCTTTATTAACATAAACCGAATCTAAAAAATATACTTTCTTAACAGGATCAATCAGATGGTTGACATTTAATGTGACCAAATAATCTTGGATGACTATCTAATCTTGTCTTCCACTAGAGCTACACTAACCCTTTGTGTTTGTAAAAGTAATCTACTATATATTTGTAAGTGCATAGGTCTACTCTTCTCATGAATTAGATAAGATAGAATTGCAATGTTGATATTACAGACATACAATAATAGTTCAACTATAATATCTGCAATTAAAGTATAGTAAATGTAGTTAATCATGAAGGTTATAGTCGGTGTATACAATAGCAATAGTTGACCACAGTGACTGCACAAAAGTTATAATTGGTAGCTACAGAGATAGTGGTTAGTCGTAAAGATCATGGTTGAAAACTGCAATATCGTTAGTTGGTCATAAATGTCATAGTTAGTGATTGCAATAGTGTTGGTGTGTCACAGATGTTATAGTTAGTAGTCATAACAGTAATATTTGGTCACATATGTCATAGTTGGTGATTGCAATATTGTAAGTTGAACACATAGGTCGTAGTTGGTGATTGTAATAACGTTAGTTGGTCACATAAGTCGTAGTTGGTGATTGTAATATTGTCATTTTGCCACATAAACTGTAGTTGGTGACTACAAAAGGGCAGTTGGCCACATAAGTTGTAGTTGGAAGTTGTAGCAACAATAGTTGGTTACATAAGTCATATTTAATGACTGCAATATCGTTAGTTGGCCATATAGGTCCTAGTTGATCATTGTAATAGCTTTAGTAGCCCACATAGTCTGTATTTGGAAGCTATAACAACAACCACATAAGTCATAGTTAGTGACTACGATATCGTTAGTTGGCCTCATAGATTGTAGTTGATGACTACAGTTATGTTAGATGACCACAGAGACGTCATTGAAATTTATAATAGAAATTGACCATATACACCATAATTAGTTACAGCAATAGCGTTAGTTGGCTGCATAAGTTATAGTTTGTGACTGTAAAGGCATTAATTGTTTATTAGGGAAGCAGTTGTTAGTTTAACCCCTTCTCTTAGAACTGTGTTACAATTTTACATTGGACACAACATTTTTTGGTATACATCATAAAGAAAAAAACATGTGTTGGAAATAATCACAATATTTGGGATACAATGTTAGCAATTGGAGATCACCAACATTGGCAAGCAGGTGTGGCTAACGATGGTTGAAAATAACTGATGAGTGGTGGTTTATGATGGTCGACGACTATAAAGAAGAGAAGTTATCATCGAGCCTTCAATATGGTGTTATATATTATATACATACTTGGGATACAATGTTAACAAGGAAGGGTGACCGACGATGGCGAGCAGACCGATAATCGGTGGTTAACAATGGTCGAGAGTTACGAAGACCAGAAGTTATCATCGGATATTGAATCATAACAGGCTCAGAATTCCATCTCCTATCCTCCCCCATCTTATATGCTCTAGGGGAAGGGCATTTCTGTCTTTTGATAAATAACTTCCCTAACCACCTTAGTGGATGATCCATATCGATCCTCCTTAATCTTAGATAGTCATTTGATAATTTGAGGGCCTAAATGATATCAAAATAAAGTGATCTTAGACTCATTAGATTCATCTCATTGAGACGCTTAATTTGAATATAAGTATGTCAAATTTAGAGTTCATTTCATAATTTAATTGATGATACAAAATCTCTAAAAGTGCTTTAATGTCTTAAATTTGGTTTGATTGGATTCAGATCAAATCAACATTGATATCATTGAGTTTGTTTTGTCGAGATGGTATGTTTGACTATCAATTTGCAAAAATTGGTGCCCTGGCTAGTCTTAAACTTAAATCTAATAATAATGCATTGATATTCATAGAAGAAAATAATTTTTTGATAATGCATCAGTTTTCACCTATTTTTGGACATTGGAGTTTCTATCATCCAAAACTATAAAGCCTTATGAAAGTCTCAATCTTGATTTTAGATGCCCAAAAAACTTGTACACTAAATTGAAAGAAGAAATCTCTAATATTCAAGCTTCGTGGAGGTTCAAAATTAACAAAATTGAATCCAAAATGTTGAAAAATGGCAAAGTAAACACATTTAAAAAGATATATGAACATGTCATTGTTGATAGCATCGACAATTGTTGTATCCATTTGTTGACCTCACTTTTGGTTGAGGACTAGTTTCTTCCTTAGAAGCCTATGATCTAGCTATAATATTTTTATGTTGACTATCCTAAAGGACTAGTGATGACACTCTCACCTTTAGAAATTCTAAACTCTTCTTTGCTCATCTTGAAACTCTTCATGTTGGTTCTAACCTTTAGCACTTAGTAGGTGGGACCGATATGAGGGAGCTCAAGAGGCATACTCAGAGGACTGTTTGGCTTTATGGTTAGCCCTGGGCAGTGTGGTCTTGGTCTTGCACACACACACTTTCACTTTTGGTCCAAATCCTTAGCCAAACTTGCCTAACTTGATACTTTACTCTATTGGAAACTCATGTGGATGGTCCCCCATACCATTAGCCTTGGGCTAGGGTTTGGCTAAGACCAACACATGGAGGATCCATAATTGGAGTTACCTTGGTCTCATGGCTCAATAGGGTGACCTCATGATTAACGTTCTCAATTGATCTGAATTTTGCCAAATTTTCAATTTTGACCCTTCGTGGCCTCAAACTTCACCAAATTATTAAATTGACCTTAAACCCTAATTTTTTCAAAAATTCCCAAAATTGCTCAAATCCTCAAAATCTCTTCAAAAATCATTTTGAAACATTCCAAATCACTCAAATTGACCAAAATACATCAAAATTTTCAAAAATTCCCAAAATACCCCCAAAATCCCCAAAACTACCAAAATGCCCTTCATACCCAAAAAATTCCAAAAATTCCCAAAATCTCCAAAATCACTCCAAATGTCCCAAAATTCAATTTGAACCACTCAATTGAGCCCAATTTGATCAAATTGACCCCTTTTTGATCAAAATTCCCAAATTTCCCTTAAATGTCTAAGTTCCCTAATTTACCCCAAATTTCCACCAAATTAATTTCAATCTCACCCAATTTCAATTATAAATCAAAATCCATCATACCCAATCCCAATTGAGACCAAAACCATGCCCAATTTCATTCTCAATCCCAAAATCCCCAAATTTGTACTTAAGTCCAAATCTCCCAAATTGAACCTCATAACTCCAAAATTTCTATCCAATTGATATCCAAAACTCTTCATTACACCCTTGGACCAATTTGAACCATCAATTTAGCTTCACCTAAACCCTAGCCTAATCCAAACCCAAATCTATTCCAAATTTCCCAAAATTGACCATGAACCAAATTCCACTAAACTGAACCCCCAAATCAATTCAAAATCCCCCAATTCTTTTTCAAAACTTCTCATGACAATCATCCAAGCTAATTTGATCAATCAATTGAGACAAACTTAAATTCTAGCCAAATCTAGATTTAAATCCAAGCTCTTGACATGATTTTGAACCCAAGCCTTGAATTGAACCAAACCTATTCAAATTGACCAAGCCATGGTCACCACAGCCATCCTTTGGACCCTAGGGACCAAGCTAGACCCAACTAGCCCACCCTACATGAGCCATGGACCAAAGGTCTCTTGTTTTATGGATCTCTTCTCATATTTGGCTACAACAAAATTAATTTGCCATCAACCATCAAACCTTTAAAGATAATCATCATTAGGCTCCTCATGGCTCACCTGACCACTCTAGCCACCAGCCCTGGCCTGGCCAACCGGACTAGTGGCTGGAAAAAAACCAAAATCGAGAGGCCCCGATGGACAAAACTCAAAACTTGAACTCTCTGAGTTGGCTCATCCCAATTGGTTGCTTACACTTCTCTTCCATCCATCTAAGCTGCCCTTTGCACCCATTGGCCAGCCATGGTGGCCACTCCTTCCCCTCCTATTTAAACACCACCCCCCCTGACCAAAGAAGGAGACCATCAATTTCCTTGGGGAAACTCTACCAAATTGCTTCCAAAGCTCCTCCAAGACATCCTAAGCCCATTACAACCATCTTCTAGCCATCTTCCCCATTGTTTGAGTTCAATTTCAAAGCTAAAATCTAGGGCCTGTTTCTGTCATTACCCCCTCAAAATCCAAATTAAACCACTTTTGAGCTTCCCCAGAGCAAGAAACAAAGATCCCCAATGAAGCCCCCCTCTGTTGAGCACCCTAACTTAGCTTCCGCATCACCATTTCATTGAACTTATACTTAGAGCTTATACTAAAGCAAACCAACACTTCTAGGAGGTTTGTTGAACTCCACTAAAGCTTCCACAAGCACTCAATCGAGGTCTTACCTCTTCGGAAAAGGTATATTTCAAAAACAATAAATTTTGCTCAGTTTCACCAATTGTGAAGAGAAGTTTAATTTCATAAGAATGTAACCATATAGATGTGTTCACCTTGAGTATATGAAGGTGTAGAAAAAAACCTCATTTGATTTGGTTGAGTATCGAGAAAGATCTTAAGGTTTTAGTGTGGATGGTTCACGGTTTATGGCCATCGGGGACGATGACGGAGAGTCGTTGGATCACACGTGTATTTGTTGGACGGTCCACATTGTGTCGGATGAGAGAGCGGGACATAAAGTGTGGGCTGATGAGATGCCAAGTCAGATGGCTGCGTCGAATGGAGGAACGCCACACAGAGCTTCGGAGCTACCTAGGATGACGCGATGCTGATTGCTTTAAGTAGAGAAATAGGGATTAAATAATTTATTTAATCCAGATAACTTCAAAAATTCATATATTTGTGTAGAAGAATCATAAAAATACAATGTTGCGCAGTGAATAGAAGAGAACAATGTGGAATAAAAATAAAAATTATTTGACGTGTCTCTGATTTTTAATTAATTTAATACTCTTTGTAATGTTTTAATTTTAATAAGCTAAATATTAATCACAATGACTTGAAATTTTAGGGGTTGATTTCTCATGTTAGTATGGATGTTCTCTGATCTTTCCAAGGTCATAGTGCATCTCTATCTTTGAAACCATAATTTTCAAGCCTAGATGATTATTTTTGCTTGAAATAATTTTATAAATNTTGTGATGCAAATTTTGTTTTCTTTACAACACTTTCTTACATGTACCTGTTTACTTTGCTCTGCAAAACTTGAAACAAATCTCCATGCGACATCAAAAACACAAAATTAACTTTTTCAAAACCAATCAACTCTTTTTCAAAATTAATAAAAAATTTTCAAATTTAAATTAGACTCTTTCAAAAGTAACCATAAATCCTTTGAAATATAACTTCATAATACGCATTTTGAATTTACAGAAGTCCATCAGATGAGGTAACCCACAATTGCTAACAAGATCTTCCAGTTTAAATGTGTTTAACAACTTGTATAAGTTAAGTAAATTCAAAAGAAAATAGTGGTACTGGAACGGGGGAACCATGCGATCCTAACCGGTGACGCTCTAATCAACTTCAACCCCCCCCCCCCATTTTAAACTGAACTTGTCCTTTAAACCTTTGAACCTTTAGACTTTATGACTGCTACTTCTCCGAGGAGCTTGAAACTAGCTCTATGAGCAGCCTTCTACAACAGCAGGTGGATCTACAATAACAAATTCCCTTAAAATTAAACAAAAAGTCATAGGACTTCGAGGTTGTCCGCTTAGTGCGACATAAATCCTCAACTCATCTTTAGGCCTTTGTATGATCATGTCGTGTAATCTAAGCCCTAACGCATTTTAGGATATTGAGGTTGTCGTTCGTTACGACATAAACCCTCCTATATTCCAGGTTATTTGTATGATTGTGTCATGCAAATGTGATCCCTAACTAATAAAATTGATAGGATGAAAAATTCAATAATTTTCTTCTGAAAATTGAAGTCAAACCATAGGATAGCTTGGGCAGTCATTGAGGTTCTCCTTAGGATGGGTGACAACCATTAGTTTATCTCCTTATTTATTCTTAATATTAATGTTCCAAATTTGAACACTTCCCATTTGATATTTCTTGGTCCTATCTTTGAAGAGTCCTATCATTTGAAATTCTTGAAGACAATATTTTCTGATCTAAATCAAGAGTTTTCTTAGGTGACCTCGGTTATTTGAAATGTTATTGACTATTGGGGTTGCTTCTATAGGGAGCTTAAAAAACCCAGGTAATATAAACCCTACCCAATCTTCCATACTAGGTAGGGGAATTTGTCGGCTTATCTAAAATAGTTCGCAGACCAAACATATGTAATAAAATCTATATTTTATTTAATCGAGCATCACAAACAAGTGATATGTCTATTCCTTGAGATAAATACATTACTTATAGTGTTGTGCTTGTTTATTTAAACTATTTATTTATATGAGATCGGCTTGGTCTCGTATGTTCAAAATTTAAAAATAATACTTGTCAAAATCAAAATACTATTTTTCTACAAATCAAATTTATGTGTATACTAAATTAAATCGAAGTGAATGACCTTTTAGTGGCTGACACACCACATTCACAAGGACAGGCAAGTTGCCAAAAGGATGGTGAGTACGTATCGTATCGATCACACATAAAAATGTAAGTAACATGGAGTATAAAAGAGTCTAAAAATTAATTTTGATTCATAAGAATATAATTTGCAAGTATATGAATTGGCACAATGGCATCTGTATTGACGATCATGTAGGCTCCACCTTCATAAATTTCTTGATCACAAATGTTTCTTCTCACGTTGTCTCAAATTTATTATGTCTGTATTGATTGGAAAAAATAAGGTGCCTCAGAATGATGATGAGCTCTCTAATAGAAAAGGGCTTGGTTCTCACAAATCTATCATGTGCTCTACTCATACAAGCTCAATATAATTTTAGATTTTGTTGGGTTTGTAATCTAAGCTCATTAAAATTATCATGCTTTGTCAAATGAAGTCGAGCATTATTGCCCATGAAGAGCTCGAGATTTAAGGCTACACATAATATATACAACTCAACTAACAAAGGAAGGATTGCTTCAAACTCAAAAGTTAACATATAGGGTGAAGCACCTGTGGGTACACCTAATGTTTTTGGTGATATAGTCCTTTTATCTTGGAACAAAACTGTTATAGTGTCTCTAATGGGGTTGAGTAATTCCTTAGCCAAAAGAGCCTAGACATTCACCTTATTATTCATCATGAAATTCTAATAAAGGCCACATAAAGAATATAAGTAATTAAGGACAAAACTCAATCGTGATAACTCAAAAGTTCTGGATTTAACACCTATAGATGCACATTACTTGGTTTATCACGAGCTAAAAATACTATAAACTTCGATCCTACCTATGTTCAATTGAATAAATATTTCTAAACCTAAAATTAGTGTTTTGTATTCCTCCTCTTTATTCATGTGTGGCTCTACCAAGCTATAAGAGTAGCAGAGAATGCCATGTTTAGAGAATATGAAGACCAGATCAATCCTCATTTTAACATGACGAATGACTCTTGAGGTGCCTTCCTTTAAGGAAGATATGTCGTAAACAAANGGTCGAAAGCAAAGCGCATAAGTTGGGGTCTCTCTGGAAGTATGCCGTAGAAAAATAAGAGGGGTGTTTACATACCTGCAAGAGCAAACTTCTAAACTTCAATTTTTACCAACAATCATGGATGCTTATATTTTCCGTTTAGATTGGATAATTATAGTATAAAAGTTGAAATTTAGGTATTTAGTATGTGAATACATAAGAATTGGGTGGTAGGCATGTAAATCTCTCAAGATAAAAAAACAAAAAAAATACTAAAGTAAACACGCCCACACACTCCACACGTAGAGTTGCGTGCGGAGTCGAATGAAATCACGCCACGTAGAAAAAAAATTATGTTCGGTAACACAAGAGAATATTCATCATGTGTTATTCAAGTGTTATTGTGTGTTATTCAGGTGTTATTGTGTGTTATTCAGGTGTTATTGTGTGTGTTATTCAGGTGTTATTGTGTGTTATTCAAGTATTATTGATGTGTTATTGTGTTATTATAACACTGAGAATATTCACATGATACAATAACACCTGAATAACATACAATAACACATGAATAACACGGAATAACATGAGGGGAATATTCCCTGGTGTTACCGGGATAATCACCTCCATGGGGTAATTTCATTGGACTCCGCACGTAACTCTATGTGCAGAGTCTTGATGTAATATTTTTTCCACACACACACACACAAAAATCAATGTCATTAAAATACAAATGTTTTGCATACCAAAATCTCACATAAATAGATTAAAAAAAAACAAAATATTTTATGTGAAGAATACATGAAGAAAATCACAATGCCTAACATAAATGAAATGATTACACTGTATTGATGTTATAGGGTGCCGAAAAATTCGCCATGGTAGAATGATAATTTAACATATTAAAATTGCACGAATATCCAACCCACACATAGATCAGAGAAAAGTAGCAAGAGAAGACATCAAGTTCTTTACATGACAAAACTCTACAACAATAACAACGAGAATAAGTTTTTATCCCACTAAATGGAGTCGGTTACATGAATTATTTTTCTCCATTGCGTCCTATTGAGTGTCATTTCTTATATAACATGTCCAATTCTTTTTAGGTCTATCTTGAGCTTTATTAACATAAACCGAATTTAAAAAATATACTTTCTTAACAAGATCAATCAAATGGTTGACATTTAATGTGACCAAATAATCTTGGATGACTGTCTAATCTTGTCTTCCACTAGAGCTACACTAACCCTTTGTGTTTGTAAAAGTAATCTACTATATATTTGTAAGTGCATAGGTCTACTCTTCTCATGAATTAGATAAGATAGAATTGCAATGTTGATACTACAAACATACAATAATAGTTCAACTATAATATCTGCAATCAAAGTATAGTAAATGTAGTTAATCATGAAGGTTATAGTCGGTGTATACAATAGCAATAGTTGACCACTGTGACTGCACAAAAGTTATGATTGGTAGCTACACAAATAGTGGTTAGCCGTAAAGATCATGGTTGAAAACTGCAATATCGTTTGTTGGTCATAAATGTCATAGTTAGTGATTGCAATAGTGTTGGTGTGTCGCAGATGTCATAGTTAGAAGTCATAACAATAATATTTGGTCACATATGTCATAGTTGGTGATTGCAATATTGTCAGTTGAACACATAGGTCGTAGTTGGTGATTGTAATAACATTAGTTGGTCACATAAGTCGTAGTTGGTGACTGTAATATTGCCATTTTGCCACATAAACTGTAGTTGGTGACTACAAAAGGACAGTTGGCCACATAAGTTGTAGTAGCAATAGTTGATTACATAAGTCGTAGTTAATGACTGCAATATCGTTAGTTGGCCATATAGGTCCTAGTTGATCATTGCAATAGCTTTAGTAGCCCACATAGTCTGTATTTGGAAGTTATAACAACAGCCACATAAGTCATAGTTAGTGACTACGATATCGTTAGTTGGCCTCATAGATTGTAGTTGATGACTACACTTATGTTAGATGACCACAGAGGCGTCATTGAAATTTATAATAGAAATTGACCATATACACCATAATTAGTGACTGCAATAGAGTTAGTTGGCCGCATAAGTTATAGTTGGTGATTGTAAAGGCATTAATTGGTCATTGGGGAACCAATTGTTAGTTTAACCCTTTCTCTTAGGACAGTGTTACAATTTTACACTTGACACAACATTTTTCGGTATACATCGTAAAGAAAAAAACATGTGTTAGAAATAATCAAAATATTTGGGATACAATGCTAGCAATTGGAGATCACCAACATTGGCAAGCAATTGTGGCTAATGATGGTTGACAAAAACTGATGAGTGGTGGTTTATGATGGTCGATGACTGTGAAGAAGAGAAGTTATCATCGGGCCTTCAATATGGTGTTATATATTATATCCATATTTGGGATACAATGTTAACAAGGAAGGGAGACAGACGATGGTGAGCAGGCCGATAATCAGTGGTTAACAATGGTCGAGAGTTACGAAGACCAGAAGTTATCATCAAATATTCAATCACAACAGGCTAAGAATTCATGAAAATTTTGTCTTTTGATAAATAACTTCCCTAACCACCTTAGTGGATGATCCATATCAATCCTCCTTAATCTTAGATAGTCATTTGATAATTTGAGGGCCTAAATGATATCAAAATTAAGTGAGCTTAGGCTCATTAGATTCATCTCATTGAGACGCTTAATTTGAATATAAGTATGTCAAATTTAGAGTTCATTTCATAATTTAATTGACGATACAAAATCTCTAAAAGTGCTTTAATGTCTTAAATTGGGTTTGATTGGATTCAGATCAAATCAACTTTGATATCATTGAGTTTGTTTTGTCGAGATGGTATGTTTGACTATCAATTTGCAAAAATTGGTGCCCTGACTAATCTTAAACTTAAATCTAATAATAATGCATTGAGATTCATAGAAGTAAATAATTTGTTGATAATGCATTAGTTGTCACCTATTTTTGGACATTGGAGTTTCTATCATCCAAAATTATAAAGCCTTATGAAAGTCTCAATCTTGATTTTAGATGCCCAAAAAACTCGTACACTAAATTGAAAGAAGAAATCTCTGATATTCAAGCTTTGTGGAGGTTCAAAATTAACAAAATTGAATCCAAAATGTTGAAAAATAGCAAAGTAAACACATTTAAAAAGATATGAACATGTCATTGTTGATATCATCGACAAATGTTGTATGTATTTGTTGACTTCACTTTTGGTTGAGGACTAGTTTCTTCATTAAAAGCCTATGATCTAGCTATAATACTTTTCTGTTGACTATCCTAAAGGACTAGTGATGAAACTCTCACCTTTAGAAATTCTAAACTCTTCTTTGCTCATCTTGAAACTCTTCGTGTTGGTTCTAACCTTTAGCACTTAGTAAGTGGGACCAATATGAGGGAGCTCAAGAGGCGTCCTCATAGGACTGTTTGGCTTTATGGTTAGCCCTGGGTGGTGTGGTCTTGGTCTTGCACACACACACTTTCACTTTTGGTCCAAATCCTTAGCCAAACTTGCCTAACTTGATACTTTACTCTATTGGAAACTCATGTGGATGGTCTCCCGGACCATTAGCCTTGGGCTAGGGTTTGGCTAAGACCAGCACATGGAGGATCCATAATGGGAGTTCTCTTGGTCTCATGACTCAATAGGGTGACCTCATGATTAACGTTCTTAATTGATCCAAATTTTGCCAAATTTTCAATTTTGACCCTTCGTGGCCTCAAACTTCACCAAATTACTAAATTAACCCTAAACCCTAAATTTTTCAAAAATTCCCAAAATTGCCCAAATCCTCAAAATCTCTTCAAAAATCATTTCAAACCATTCCAAATCACTCAAATTGACCAAAATACATCAAATTTTCCAAAATTCCCAAAATACCCCCAAAATCCCCAAAACTACCAAAATGCCCTTCATACCCCAAAAATTCCAAAAATACCTAAAATCTCCAAAATCACTCCAAATGTCCCAAAAATCAATTTGAACCACTCAATTGAGCCCAATTTGATCAAATTGACTCCTTTTTTCCCAAAATCTCCAAATTTCCCTTAAATGTCTAACTTCCCTAATTTACCCCAAATTTCCACCAAATTAACTTTAATCTCACCCAATTTCAATTATAAATCAAAATCCATCATACCCAATCCCAATTGAAAACAAAACCATGCCCAATTTCATTCTCAATCCCAAAATCCCCAAATTTGTACTTAAGTCCAAATCTCCTAAATTGAACCTCATAACTCCAAAATTTCTACCCAATTGATATCCAAAACTCTTCATTACACCCTTAGACCAATTTGAACAATCAATTTAGCTTAACTTAAACCCTAGCCCAATCCAAAACCAAATCTATTCCAAATTCCCCAAAATTGACCATGAACCAAATTTCGCTAAACTGAACCCCCAAATCAATTCAAAATCACCCAATTCCTTTTCAAAACTTCTAATGACAATCATCCAAGCTAATTTGATCAATCAATTGAGACAAACTTAAGGCCTAGCCAAATCTAGATTCAAATCTAAGCTCATGACATGATTTTGAACCCAAGCCTTGAATTGAACCAAACCTATTTAAATTGACCAAGCCATGGTCACCACAGCCAGCCTTTGGACCCTAGGGACCAAGCTAGACCCACCTAACCCACCCTACATGAGCCATGGACCAAAGGTCCCTTGTTCTATGGGATCTCTTCCCATATTTGGCTAAAACCAAATATATTTTCCATCAACCATCAAACCTTCAAAGATAATCATCATTAAGCTCCTCGTGGCTCACCTGACCACTCTAGCCACCAGCCCTGGCTTGGCCAACCGGACTAGTGGCTGGAAAACACCAAAATCGAGAGGCCCTGATGGCCAAAACTTAAAACTTGAACTCTCTGAGTTGGCTCATCCCAATTGGTTGCTTGCACTTCTCTTCCCTCCATCTAAGCTGCCCTTTGCAACCATTGGCCAGTCATTGTGGCCACTCCTTCCCCTCCTATTTAAACCCCACCTCCCATGACCAAAGAAGGATACCATCAATTTCCTTGGGGAAACTCTACCAAATTGCTTCCAGAGCTCCTCCAAGACCTCTTAAGCCCATTCCAACCATCTTATAGCCATCTTCCCCACTGTTTAAGTTCAATTTCAAAGCTCAAATCCAGGGCCTGTTTCTGTCATTACCCCCTCAAAATCCAAATTAAACCACTTTTGAGCTTCCCCAGAGCAAGAAAGGAAGATCCCCACTGAAGCCCCCCTCTGTTGAGCACCCTAACTTAGCTTTCTGCATCACCATTTCATTGAACTTATACTTGGAGCTTATATCAAAGCAAGCCAATACTTCTAGGAAGTTTGTTGAACTCCACTAAAGCTTCCACAAGCACCCAATCGAGGCCTTACCTCTTCGGAAAAGGTATATTTCAATAACCATGATTTTTTGCTCATTTTCACTAATTGTGAAGATAAGTTTAATTTCATAAGAATGTAACCATATGGATGTGTTCACCTTGAGTAGATGAAGGTGTAGGAACAAACCCCATGTGATTTGGTTGAGTATTGAGAAAGATCTTTAGGCTTTAGTGTGGATGGTTCACGGTTTATGGCCATCGGGGACGATGACGGAGAGTCGTTGGATCGCATGTGTATCTGTTGGACGGTCCACATTGTGTTGGATGAGAGAGCGGGACATAAATCGTGGGTTGATGAGATGCCAAGTCAGATGGCGGCGTCGAATGGAGGAGCGCCACGCAGAGCTTCGGAGCTACCTAGGATGACGCGGTGCTGATTGGTTTAAGTAGAGAAATATGGATTAAATAATTTATTTAATCCAATTAACTTCAAAAATTCATATCTTTGTTTAGAAAAATCATAAAAATACCATGTTGCGCAGTGAATAGAAGAGAACAATGTGGAATAAAAATAAAAATTATTTGATGTGTCTCTGATTTTTAATTAATTAAATACTCTTTGTAATATTTTAATTTTAATTAGCTAAATATTAATTACCATGACTTGAAATTTTAGAGGTTGATTCCTCATATTAGTAGGGATGTTCTATGATTTTTCCAAGGTCAAAGTGCATCTCTATCTTTGAAACCATAATTTTCAAGTCTAGATGATTATTTTTGCTCGAAATAATTTTATAAACAAAAATATAAATTAGAAAATTATGGGATTAATTTGGTAAGTCTCCCCTGGTCAGGGATCCTAAGAAAAATATAAAAATGAATTAAAGGAATTCTTTGCATTTTTATAGTTAATTAAATGTATAAAAATTATAATAAATTAATTAAATAAATCCATATTGTAAAAAGTAATCATATTAACTCACTGTAAAAATTTGGAATCAATTTGGAGTATATTTATCATTAAAGTTGATTTTCTAAGTAAAATGACATTTTTTGTATTAAAATAATTATATTAAATTAAATATAATTAAGAAATTTATGAAAAATAGATTTCTGAGTTCCTTGTGATCACGATCATTTAGGAAAAATAAAATTTATATTAAAGTAAATAATTTATTTTTTAGCTTATTTTTGAATTAAAAAGTTAAAAATTTCAAAAATACAAAAAGAGGTCTAAAATATTTCTAATTATTTCCTGATCACTTGAGGCTCATTAGAATATTTTTCATAATTTTTTCTAAGTCAATTATAATTTTCTAAAGGCTAAAAATATATTTTCCTTAATTTTCCATTAAAATAATTATAATAAATAAATTAAAAATCACAAAAATGAAAAGCTTGTATCTCTGAGTTCTTTGGATTTAGTAAAATTTAATAAAAATGTAAAAAGTAATTTTTGTAATTAAAACATATTTTTTATTTAATTAACTTACTAAAAATCATTAAATAATTTTATTAATTAAAATATCACTTGAAAAATTATGAAATATTGTCCAAGTGGTCCTCTAACTTAGGTGAACTTCCAATAATTTTTTTATGACCAAAAACCTTACTTTGGTTAGTTAAACAAATTAATATTGAAAATCTTATTTTTGAGTTAAAAATAATTATTTAAATTAAGTAAAATTTTGAAAAATCACATTTTCTCCTATGATATTTTAATTGACCCATGGGAGGGGTATCCAAAAAATTTTAAAGTCATTTGAGTTATATTTAATGAGTTATGATGTGAGGAGCCCTAGGGATAGAATGATAATTTTGGATTCTTAATGCCTTAAGTAAATTTTAGGATTGATTGAAAAGAGTAAAAGAGTAATTTTGATTATATCAAGTTCTTTTGGATGATTGAAATATAAGAAACTAAAATGGTACAAATCAATTTCTCACTCTTGTACAATAAAATTATAATTATAATTTTCCTTATTTGGAGGTCAATTAAATTAAGGGATTATAAGGTGGTGGGCTCATGTTAGGAAAATGATAATTCACTAATCTAAAGCCTCTTATTGGTGATTTAATGATAAGATATGATTTTGATAAAGAATTTAATTCACCTAATTCAATATTTAATCATTGTAAGTTCATTTTAAACGTTGGCCCCTAAGGGCTTAGTTGTGCACTAGGTTCAACTTGCATTTGCTTGATGAGGATTAGGAAAGAAAAAATAATTAAATTTTGAAAACATTACAGGCCCAGCTTTACCTGTGGGCATGATATCCTTAATAGTTTAAGCTTGTTCTAAGGGCACTCATTCATATAAGTCTTAAATGAAATATCAATTGATTAATTGAGTATCCTTCTCATGAGATAATTAAAATATCAAGTTCACTGAGCATAGGATGTATTAATTCATGAAAACTAAATTTAAAACTTGAGATGATCAATTGAGCAACATAATAGTTTCAAATGAACTCGNACCTAAAATTAGTGTTTTGTATTCCTCCTCTTTATTCATGTGTGGCTCTACCAAGCTATAAGAGTAGCAGAGGATGCCATGTTTAGAGAATACGAAGACCCGATAAATCCTCATTTTAACATGACAAATGACTCTTTAGGTGCCTTACTTTAAGGAAGATATGTCGTAAACAAAAAAAAAGAAACTCTCATTATAGGGCATATAACTCTAGTAAGTGCTTGTCCAGAAAATTATTGCTAAGTAATGAATTAACCAATATGAGGTAAGCATATAAGATGTTGGATGTGCTTAACACATGAAAGTTTGAAGTGGCACATATATAATAAAAAAAAGGAATATAATACTCTATTTGGCCAAATGCATGTCAAAGTGAGGTGAGTCATCAAATATTGCATGGAATTTATCCCTAAGATTAAACTAATTCAATGATACAACATGTAATTTCTCATCTTTTAAACTGCAAATATCAATGTCAAACAATGCTTCTCAATTGATAGATATTTCAATTTAATGGTATGAGATGCTAACTAAGATAATACAAGACATTATGTGTTTCCTCACCATTGGTATGAGCTTATAGTGCACATTCTAACTAATTCAATAATGTAGTTTACAAAATAAGGGGCTTCCCTAGTATTGGTATCGCCAACATGGGCGGGTTTATAAGGTAACACTTGATATCATCAGACACCTTTTGACATTAGCTATCCTAATGAAAATGAGCATCTTTTTTGACCTGGGTGTAAAATGACCAATATCTCCCAGACAAGTTGGATATAAATCTCCTAAAGAAGGCTAGCTTGCCTTGAAGAGTAAGAAACTATGTTTAAATTTTAGGAGCTACAAGTCAGTGATGCCCTTGATCTTAGAAGGGTCTATCTCAGCACTTCTATGATGGTTGATAAAAACTAAAGCATTTCTTAAGAGATACATCAAAGGGGCACTTCAAAAAGATTCATTTTTAAACTACATTCCTTGAGACACTTAAGAAATGTCTCTTAAGTCAATTGTGTGATCTTCCTCTAAATAGCTTTTGACGACCACATCATTAATATATAACTCAACTAGCTTATGTAGCAAGTCATAAAAAAAATATATGTCTTGACACGGCGATAGATAGCCCAATAAATTTTAAGGCTGAAGGGCATAACCATATAGCAAAGCACACCAATAGGGGTGTGGAATGATTCTTGTATTTTTAGGGCTATTCAAATTTGATTATATTAAGATAGACCATCCATGAATGAGAAGATAATGTTAGAAGACAACACATCAATCATAAACTCATGGATAAGCAAGGGAAAATCATCCTTTGGACATGTTTTATTTAAATAACAAAAATCTATGAAAACTCATATATGACCATTTTTTTTACGAACCGATACGATTCTCACCAACTAAGTGAGATAGGATTTTTTTTTTTGAATGAACCATACTTCTTTGAGCTTATTTATTTCATCAATTACCATATACTTAATATACATAAACATCTTATAAGGGAATTTTTCTATCAAGACTATTGCAGGGTCAACANTAAGACTGAAGGGCATAACCATATAACAAAGCACACCAACAGGGGTGTGGAATGATTCTTGTATTTTTAGGGCCATTCAAATTTGATTATATTAAGATAGACCATCCATGAATGAGAAGATAATGTTAGAAGACAACACATCAATCATAAAGGCAAAATCATCCTTTGGACATGTTCTATTTAAATAACAAAAATCTATGAAAACCCATATATGACCATTTTTTTATGAACCGATACGATGTTCACCAACTAAGTGAGATAGGATTTTTTTTTGAATGAACCTTACTTCTATGAGCTTCTTTATTTCATCAATTACCATCTACTTAACATACATAAACATCTTATAAGGGAATTTTTCTATCATGACTATTGTAGGGTACCAAATTATGCACAACTATCTCGGGATCTAAGTCAGACATTTCAACATAGCTCCATACAAAATAATCACAAATTTACAATGGACTTCCACCATTTGTGTAGCCATAGACTTTCATAACATGCTATTAATGTAGTTAAGATCAATATCATCATTCATGCCCAAGTTCACCACTACCAACTCATCAATTATCAAGGACACATCATATTCAAATTTGAGAGGGGCCTCTAGAATTTCATCTCCGAGGTCAGTAGGGATGTTATAAGAGGTTATAATGATCATCATACTGAAAGAATAAGAAAATCTGAATTTTGTTAACCTAAATTATATGTTATATCTCTAGTTATGCTTGTTGTGAGGTGGTCTATTCTACCACATCCGATTACACATCTTGGATTGGCTGACCAACCACTTCTCAGGTAAACTAACTTTACTCAACCTATTATCTACCAATGGAGAACATTAGTAAAAGGAAGGAATATTTTATATATTTTTAGAATAATGTCAAATGAAAATACATCATTTTACCTTTGGGACCATCAACTTTATAAAATAATATGACACTCTAATTGTGACCATCTCTAGGAGGTACATAAAATGTTTGCAATCCATCAACATTTGTCTCTTCTCTTGTGAATAATTCTCTATGATGATACTGGACCATGCAAAACTGAGCATCCGATCATGATGTATAAACCATGTAAAACTAAGCATCCTCATGATGTTGAACTTATTAATTAGGAAAGTCTAGACATCATCAAAGATGGAGAACTTTCTCCACATACATGTATTTAACACACTAATGGAGGGTAGAAGGAACCATAATATAGATGTGAATTAGTGGGCAACCCAACATAGCCCTAAAAAGATCTTAATGTTGATCACATTGAATTTTACATCCATCATCAGCTCCTCAAACTGAAGAGGAAAAACAATAGAGCCAAGAGTGGCTTGCCTTTTTCTCATTAAAGCCACTCAGCATCAATCTATCAGAGCTTAGCCACATCAAGTTAAGAGATAATAACTCGAGAGTGCCGATGCTGGTAATATTCATTGATGCACCTGGGTCTACCTTGATATAGTTTAATTGAATTTAGTTTATTGACAACGACACATATAATTGGTGATTCTACTCAGGGATGACCAACAAAAAGTTCTCATCAGTGAAGGAAATACAAAGCACATAATGTGAGGGGCCTAAATCTTTTAACTTCTCATTGGAGAAAATAGATTTGAAATACTTTAAGCTCTAAGAAAGCCTTAACCAAAGTCTCTAAAAATTTTCAATAATTAAGGTTAATTTTAGAGATTAAGATATTTGGTATAAGAGAATAAGACTATTTTTTTATTTTAAGTAAAGAAATATGTATTTTTGAAGTATTAAATATCTTAGAGATTCATGTAAGAAAAAGAATTAAACTTTATAAAATCTTTAAGCTAATATGAATTTATTAAGTGAAGGAATGTGAAAAGTTTTTGACTTTAAGAAGATGATAGTGAAGTTCAAAATCATTAAAGGCTATACGGATATAGAAATCCTCATAAAAAAGAAGAAGAAGAGCAAATAAAAGAAAAGAAAAGAAAAGAAAAATGATTGAAAAGGATCCTGAAAAGAAAAGAAAAGAAAAGAAAAATATAATGTGAGGAGAAGCTTGAGGAGATGCCTAATTAAAAATTGGCTTCACTTGAATCAACTTAGAGAAGAAGACTNAGGGCAAGCCCCTATAGTTAATTACATCTTAGGTAACAAAAGTTACCTAAGAATACTCTCGATAAAAGTTAATAGCAAGGATGCCAGAGATCCAAAGGAGAACTTCGGCGACTCCTAAGCTATCCTATTATTTGGCTTTAATTTATGAGAAATCATTTAGATGTTTCATCCTGCAATTTTTATTTATTAGGATTTACATTTGTGTAAAACAATCAGCATAAATAACCTTGAAGATGTGAGGATTTAAGTCGTGACAACGACTACCGTAAATCCTAAGGCAAGTTTAGGGCTTAGATTGTACAACAGGATTGTACAAATGCCTAAAAGATGAATCCTAAGGCAAGTTTAGGATGAAGATGTGAGGATTTAGGTCATAACGAATGACAACCTCTGAATCCTAAGGCGAGTTAAGGGTTAGATTGTACAACAGGATTGTACAAATGCCTAAAAGATGTGTTTGAGGATTTATGTTGCACCAGGCGATTGTACAACAGGATTGTACAAATGCCTAAAAGATGTGTTTGAGGATTTATATTGCACTAGANAACAAAATTGTACAAATGCCTAAAAGATGTGTTTGAGGATTTATGTTGCACTAGGCAAACAACCTTGAATTTATATGGCTTTATTATTTTAAAACTAAGGAAGCGATGTATTGGACATGCTGTTGTAGATCCTCTTGTTGTTGAAGATGGCTGGGCTGCCCACCATGTAAGCTCCAAGCTCCTCGTTGTAGCAGAGTTTAAGTTTTCTAAGTCATTT
>JXCR01008787.1:0-13052 GCA_002079205.1 Phalaenopsis hybrid cultivar | reverse complement strand
AGGATACTTAATTTGGCAAATTCATAGTTCTTTTCATTGACTCAAATGACATTTATACAGGGATTCCTTTGGGTCACACGATACTCAAAAGGCGATATATATCTGCTGCAGGCTGGAAATTAGTCTCTTTGTCATATTTAGAGGTAACTTAACAACAAAGTGTATGTTTTCTTGTGGTCAAAACTGAATGAAAGTGATTTATAAAAAAAATCATTTTTAAATTTTATGCTTTTGAATTCTTTTTGACTAGTTTTTTTTTCTTTTAATGCGCTTGTTAAAAAAAATGACATTGTGTGTTGATGGCACTTGAGGCGATAAGGCACCCCGAAAAAGAAGGGGGCTGGGGGCACTTAAATTTTGAAGCTTTTTCAAATATATGGAAAGCTAATTAAATTAACAATTAAATCAATAATGGAAGAACACACACAAATTGATTAGGGTGTGAAACAAGATACATAAGATGTGATAAATTAGTACAAATATATGTAGAAGTGCTAACTTCAATTAAATGATAGTATGCTGAAATATATTAGAAAAAACACACCTGTAATGAATTGATTCGATCCTTAAAATGAGACACCGCACAAATGTGTGTTACGATCCGACGTCAAATTCGGCACGTTTTTCTATAAAAATTAGGGCATACACAATTTTTATTGCAATAATCCAAAAAACTCACACAAATACAATTGATATGTACCTACAATTTAGAGGTAGGTGATCTCTCCCAATTTCTACAATTGCAAAGTTAGGAAATCTCTCTCAAACCCTAAACCTAAGACTCACGGCAACAATCTCATGTCTAACCCTAGACATAACAAGCCTATTTATACCCAATAACAATAATAATAAAAGACTAAAATGCCCTTAAGCGTACAAAAAACAAATTTGCCATTGAGCTAGGCTCCAACGTAACAATATTCCACCCAAAAGACACCTTATCTTCAAGGTGAAAAAAAGTGCGAGTGTTCCTTCTCCTCCCCCACAACTCTCTATTTCTTCATTTTCTGTTTTCTTGTTATGCACAATGAGAACTTGTAATTTTGGATCCTTGCAAATGTGTCCTGGGGTAAACTTGTAATCATACCGAAAATTTAACCCCTTTTCTCACTTCTCTCAAATCTCTGTTTCTATAAGGTGCTTGACTGTTGCTCCCAATCATGGTCCGAATTTCGTGTCTTGTGCAGCCTCCTTCTTAACTTCCATTGTTTGAGCTTTTAGTATCTTCATGGTTGTAGCAGTTTGGTACAACATTCCATCTGTGTTGCTCCTGCCAGCCTTCTTTATTTGATTCTTGTCCTCTACCATTTGAGATGGCTGCATGGTCTCCCATGATCCCCACGATCTCAATAGTCAGAGTGATGCCAGTATGTTGGGTTTTAGGCCCTTTATGAAACATCTCTCCAATCCTGCTTCAGAAATCAACCCCGCCCTCCCCCAGTTCAAATCTCTCCCTGTATTCCATGACAATCCCCTCATAAGTCAATGCATAGAATTGCTCGTGCAGATCCGCTTTTCTAATTGCTCGGAACCATCCTTGAATTCTTCCCATGAATGGATCAAATATCTAGCCTCCCTCCACTGAAACCAGGCTAGAGCTTTCCTTTCCAAGCACTACCTTGCCACTATGACTTTCTAGTCCCCATCTGACTCATTCACCACGAAGTATCGCTCCGTCCGATGCACCTACCCTCGAAGATCGTCATCTTCAACTTTCTAACTCTTCCATCTTCACTCCAATTTCCTCTTTCTCCGATGTTTCTCTCCTTATATCGAGAATAAATCTTCATCCTTCGATCATAGAAATATCCCCTCCTTGCTTCTCTTCTTTCTTCTTCGTGCTCGTCATACCTCATGCATAATCTCTTCTACATGTTTCAGCCCAACCACTTCCATCAGAAATATCTAATCCACCCTCAATCGAAGTTTTGAGAGGGGATTAGTGATGATGGATGTTTTACTCATGTTCCTCATGTTCGATCTTTTTTTATTTCGATCTTGCCATGGATTTTTCAGTCCACCTCTGGTTAGGGTTTGCAAATTGAGCCGTCGACAGGGTCTTGGATTGCATCTTAATAAGTCACTTTAGTATCGCTTCAATTTCCCTCATGCTCTAGAATTGGTCCTCTAATCGGTTCTCCGTATAATAGAACATATCATTTATGGTTGCGAATCTTTCTTCCAGCGAATATCTGATACTCATCTCTCCCTCTAACTTATTCTCTGAATCATCTACTTTCTTGACCGTCATTCTTTCCTGTCACTACGGTACGCTTTAGTTCGGATCCGCTGACTTATAGGATCATAGTTAGGGCACGACTCTTCCTGTCACAGCTTTCCCCGCTAGTTCTAATCTTATTAAGACTTTCATGCGATTCAGTGAGACAGACGAATGTAAGCCGGAATCCCTTCTGTTTTCCAGGTAACTCAAACCGCAGTGGTATCACAAGCTTTCTATCACGATCCAATAAGATCTCGTCATCGCCTTCCTCGTAAGTTCTGTTTGTGACTGTATCGCAGGGTTCGGTCACGAAGGCAACAAGGAGCCTTCCCAACGAGTTTTGATTGTGATTGTATTGCAACAAGCTCTTATCGATTGTATCACAGGGTTTGGTCACGACAGTGCAGGCTGACAAAGGCTCTGAAACCGTCTTTGTCTTCTTCTGTAATCCGCGAGCTAGTCGTTGCCTTCTTTTATAAACCACCAACCCGTCATTGCGTTCCCAACAAGCACTGATCGCGATTGTATTACTTTGGTTTGGTCACGTCGCCACCTTCCTAGCGAGTTATGATCGCGACTATATCATAGGGTTCAGTCAAGAAGGTACGGGATCGTGCTATGTCGCTTCAGGGGGAGACGGACGTGAGTTTTGCATCTTGGTAGGCTGCGATCTTCTCGTGGCTTTCACTGTATTTCTAGATCACGTTGTTGATTGAAAATATAACTCTCCTCGTTTGATATTCACTCTTTTGTTCCCAGAAAAGTCTGTTCTGATACCAACTTGTTATGATCTTGAATTAAATTCAACATGTTTGTTTTCACAAAAATGAGGGCAAAAAGAAATCTTTATTGCAATAGTCCAAACAACTCACACCAATACAAACGATAAGCACATACAATTTAAGAGGTAGGCGATCTCTCCCATTTCCTACAATTCGAGGGTACAAAATCTATCTCAAACCCTAAATCTAAGACTCACAACAACAATCTCATGCATAAACCTAACCCTAGACATAACAAGCCTATTTATACCCAACAATAACAATAATAAAAAAAGACTAAATTGTCCTTAGGTGTGCAAAAGATAACTTTGCACTTAGGCTAGGTGCCAATGTAAATTTGCTCAGTGTAGTTTGAAAGATTAAGCAACTGGAACAGTTAATAACTATTAAGCTCAATGGGAATGAAACATTCAATTACACGAGCTATGATATCTAAATCACAAACACCAAAGCCATACAATTGTCTATGCTGCCATGGTGATGTAAATAAATCTATGTTATATGTGAGAGAAATTTTAAATCACAAGTAATATCTTCTCTACAGTAGATGATGAGAGCAATTAATGTAAAAATTATGACGCTAACATGCAAGCATATAAGATAAATATGAAAATATGGAAGAAACAGAAAGATACAACTATAGAGAAAATTCAGTTATAATACAATTTTTATGTGGTATGACGCCCAATTCACCTTCATTCATGCCTGTGATACAAATCAGAGCCAATATCAGTGAAGAAACTGTAATGTATATTTGGGAAAAAGAGTTAATTTAATTCATATTAAAGCAAATAAATAAGATATAAGGGGGGTGACCTACAATTTGAGAGGTGGATTGTCTTTCTACAAACTCTAGATGCTGCTAGGAACATCCAGACAAAAAAAGAAAATTAAAAAAAAAACTGTAGCAAATCAAACCTCAAGCAAACCCTAGTTAATTACCCTTAATAAATACTCTCCAATATTCATTCAAAATTCCCTCCAAAATATCCTTTATTTCTCCTTCTCTTGTGCGTGTTAGATGCTATGTGGGCCCCACCCAGAAGCTGGAATCGTCCTCAACATCTCCTTGGGCTTCTGCCCCTTTAGGCCGGTTGGTATAGTTGGGTCTAGCCGATTCGGACCGGTCCCTTAGATCGGCTCGGCTGCAGGAGCGGGAGTCTCCTCTGTAGGAGCAGGCTTATCAGTCTAATCTTCACTTGAATTAGGATTCCACTATTGGAATTGTAATCATAAGTCTGTTTCCATCCCTTTGTTTAGTTAGCGAAAGAAACAATAATCATAACCTCATCAACCAAACAATAAATAAAATTTATTTCCATACAATTTTCTCCTCAACCAAACGAGTAAAATAAACACTAATTTTTATTTAATTTCATCGTCATTTCCATTCCAGTTTCCTCTCTATTGATTCCTTCAAACCAAATAGAGCCTTAGCCACCTATTACGGAAGGTCTAACTTGTTCAGCATGGTGCTTAAATAACATTTATCGGATATATTGCAGGGAAAGCTACAGAACTAAAAATGTTAAAGTTAGATGTGTGAAGAAATTAAGATAAATAAATTAAGAAATAATTATATTAGAGAACATAGGTACAATAATATCTATCGAATAAAATGCTGACAATAAAGTGTAGGAAATATATCTTTTAGACTTGTTGATGAAATTAATGTTAGGGGATTAGAAAAAAATAGGGAGACCATAAGATTATATAAATATAAATTGTTTAAAATGTCTTGTTAAGAATATATTTAATATCTCATATAATACTAAACTAAAACAATAGAAAAATAAGGATTCATTACATCAACACCATAATGATGATGACCAAGTTAATTTGAACTCTTGATTCTGTTTAAATAAATTCTTTTGTGAGCACGATGTTTAGATTTAGGGGCATTTGCATAAATACCACTGAATTCTTACACATATGCATATCTAACGCCTAATATTTGATTTTTACATTTATATCAACCAAATCTTTCATATCACATAAGAAATACCACCAATTTTAACGTTAACAAAATTTAATACACACTTACTTGCATAGGTAAGGTGGTACCGTATGTAAAAATTGAAGTTTAGGTGTTAGATATCTAAATACATAAAAATTGAGTGGTGCGTATGTAAATCTTCCTTGAATTAAATTTATGGTACTTACAATTCTTATTCTCTTTTATATGTCATCGTCTTTGTTAATTTTAGATTGATTTTTCTCTTACAATTGGCTATTCTCTTATGACTTTTCCTTACAGTGGGAGGAACTCAAAGGTGAATTTGAGCAATTGGAATATCTAAGAAAAATCCTTGCCATAAATGCAGACGGCAATTCAGAGGACCAACCTGAAAGTTTGGTTAAGTCATGGTATACTCCAACGGGCTAACTTCGTCGATGTTCAATCTGAAATATATATTTTGTGAGATGACATTTAGCCCCTTTTTTTTAATGTTGCAATTACTGTCTTCGATTAAAAAATGTCTCGTTTATTATGAAAAAGAAAAAATAATTTTGATCCAAATACTTGTGTTAAAATAAGAAATAATAAAAAATCATTTGATATTTAAAATAGATACAATACTTTCAACAATTTTAACAATTTTATGCCTAAATTCTTGATTCCTAATAAGTTTTAAATATATGTTATATTCATATTTTTTAAACAAGCAGACTTACAAGCTAATAAGTCTGAGTTGGGGCTGTCTCAGTGTGGCTCATTAGCTCATCAAGCTAATCTCACAAGCACTTTATCAAGCCATGCAAGAGCTGGCTAGACTCATTTACACCCTTAGATGGACTGTATAATGCTTTTATAATCTAAGGTCTATAGTTCATAAGGCCAATGCTTTCAAGTCACTATGCTTGAGTTGAATCCCATCAATAGCTCCATGATAGTTTGGTATTTTAACCAAGTCATCAATGTCAAACATCAATTTAATCCAATTGGCATTACTTTCAATAAATTGGTAGATGCATTGAAGGTATTAAGGGTTAGGGCTAGGCTTTAGAATAGCATTCACTTTCCAATTGTTTGTGGATCACACAAGTGAACCAACATAGGGTGCATTTGGCGCTGTAATTTTCGCGTGGCGCGACATTAAAACACATGTTTTTTCTTTCTGCTTGGAAAACACGGTGCGGGTGCGTTTATTAAAAAAATCAGACAAAACATGGACCCCGCGACCCACGTTTTGTATTAATTCATCACCCGACTTTTACTCCTACTCTTTCGCTGCCCTCTCTCGCGATTGAGCTTCTCTTTCCCCTCTCTCGAGATCGAGCTTTTCCCTCCCTTCCCCTGCAACCAAGCTTTTGTTTTGTTATTCTAGAGGTAAGATCCCTGCTCGCCTCCTCCTGTCCAAACCTTGGGTTGTGCTTCGTGTCTGCTTGGCTGTGGGCTGGGTGATTGTTCTGTGGGTTATGGTGGCGGTGTTGTGGGTTGTGGTTGTTGTTCTATGGGTTGCGGTGGTTGTGTTATTGGTTGGGTTGTTGTGTTGTTGTGTCTTGTGGTGTGGTGGCTGTGGGATGTGTGTGGATGTGTGTTTGGATGGTTGTTGTGTAGTGGTTGTGATGTGGGTTATGGTGGTTGTGTTGTGGGTTATGGTGGTTGTGTTGTGAGTTGGATGGTTGAAGTTATTAAAGGTATGTGGTAGCTGAAGTAATGATTGATTTGTTTCGTTACATACAACTTATACTTGAGAAGGGGTTTGGTGATGTGGTATGTTTGTAATTGGGGCAAAGTCTTAGTGTGATAGGCTCAAGGAATGAGAAAAAAGGTATTTATAAAATAGTTATGACAATTGATTATGGTTGGAGGTGGTTGTGGTGCTTATGATTGTGTGGAGGTTGTGGTTGTGTTGTGGAGGTGTGGGTTGTGTCAAATGTTAGTGTTTTGGTTTAATGTTGTGTTGTGGGGTTGGCTCATGTGTGGTTTGTGGTCACTTGTCCAAAAACAACATTATTATATAGGCAGAATTGTCATTTGTCCAGAAATAGTTGTGCTGCAACTATTTTCAAGCAGCAATAAACAAACAACCAACCAGCTTATTCACAGTAACTTTCTGGGACAGCTGCAGTTGCTGCAAATAGACCCTTAATCTTCATATAAGACACATGATGATTGTGAATAGATGAGCAAATTGAAATTTTATACAAAGGAAATATGAGTCATACTTTTAATACAAGCCTAGTACAAATCCTATGTTATGCTTTTGTTGCATTTGGTTACTTTGCTGTCATCTTTTATTTTCCTAATTATGAAAGATGTATTTTTGTAATGCAGTCCCTCATATTACTTGAATGTAAATCATTCTTTTTTACTTATTTCAACAAATAGTTTGGATGTAAATCCCAACCTGTCTTCATTAATCCGAAACTCCATTAATCTATGTTTGAAGCAATAATGAAATGTGTAAACAAAAACTAACTACACAAACTATCCAGAAATCTAAGAAGCAAAAGAACATCATGAACAATGAACAAAGAAAGGGAGATGATTCTCCAACACAGCCAATAACTCATTGGACTGATTTCCTTCATTAACAGCTCCATTAGCGGGCCTTTCCGTCACCTCCACAAGCTGCTCTCTTATTCTTCGAGGCGGCAGCCGACCGTTGGCCGCCACACATTCTCTATACAACGGCAAGCACACAACAGCCGTTAACAATGGCGATGGAAGCTCCCTCGACCAATGATCTGATTCCTCTCTTTTTAGTATTCTCACGAGGTTTACATAATGGTCCTTCCCTTCCTTCATCCCCTCCAAAAAAGCTTCCTCCGACCACCGTTCTTGAAAGAGTGTTGAAAATTTTAGAGCAAAGAAACACAAGAATTGACACAAATCCAAAAAGAAACATAGAGATTTAACGAGGTTCGACAAAGATGCATACGTCATCGGGAGCAAAGCGGCGGCTTTACTTTCAATTCAAAAAAAGAAGTACAAGATACCCTAGGGTTAATATACATCATATATATATATATATATATAGCCCCGGCGTATTATTTGAATTATAAATTTACCCTTGTACCGTATTGTAGGGGCGTTGCCGCTGCACCTCCAACCCACGTAACGAAAACTACTCTCGATTGGACAGATGCTTCCGCTTCACTACAACATCTGTCCCTTATCTGGTATATGAGTCATATCTAACAAAAAGCTGGAACCACATTCGCATCGTCTCATCGAGCCATGTTATCTGCTACTGTATAAGTTGCAGAAGCGTCGCCGAGGAAGTTGAGATGGGGGAGAAAGGAGACACCATGGAGTGAGTTGCTGCCGAACTTGTAAGCAAATTTGATAATCTTTTGGCTTTTGGAAGCGAGGAAATGAGGTGGGATTTGATGAAGAAGGAAAGTGGTGATTTCAACTTGGTTACTGGAGGCTGCGACAGCTAAGGCTGTAGCAAGAAAGCCATCTTGGCAGCCATGGCTGACAAACCATTGAACCACAGGCAAGCAACCAAGTCTAGCAGCAGCACACAGTGGCTTTAGAAAGACTGTTGCTTGTCTTTCTTCGACTAAACAATCCGTTGTTCTGAGTAGTCCGAATAGGGAGGCATGGAGGAAGGCGACCTCAACGTCGACAGCTAAGTTTTTCTGATGGGCAATCTGATGAATGAAGGAGATTTGGTTAGGAAACAGTGAGTTTGAAGCAAAAGCTTATTTTTTAAAGCGCATTGATTATTATCATTCTCTTTCTTTGTCCAAACTCCTGACGTAGCTCTATGTGCGGACTCTAATAATATGTCGTCACGTGTGCTGCATTGCGAAGGTTATTTGAGGCTATTAAAGTGGAACCGCGGAGGTTATTTCGGGGCTATGGAAGAGAACTCTATATATTTCACTTCAATAATCTAGAAATAAACTAGAAATAACCTCCGCGGTTTCACTTCAATAACCTCAAAATAACATCGCAGAGGTTATTTCGAGGTTATTTCTGGGTTATTGAAGTGAAATATATGTTCAATAACCATGAAATAACTCAGAAATTACCCCGAAATAACCTTCACAGTGTCATTTCGAGGTTAATAAAGTGTAACAACGGAGGTTATTTTGGGTTTATTTCGAGGTTATTGCGGAATCCGCGGTTTCACTTCACTATTTTTTAGGTGGGGCCGATATAGCACACATGGCGGTATATTATTAGGAGTCCGCATGTAGAGCTACGTCCAGAGTCCGGACAAATGGACTTGATAAAAAAAAATGGTTAAAAATTTGCCATGAAACACCCACTGGAAGCCAAAAACACAACTTGCCTGAAGAATAACGCGCACGAGCTGCGCACAGCCGAGCTGAGACGCTCCCAGAAGGCTTCGGTTGACATCATCTGCTCCACCCTCCGCCAACATCATCAGCAAACCTTCCATCAAATAGGCAGAGATTCTAGAAGACCAACAGATAAGGTGAGGGAGAAGAAAGCAGACATTTCTAAACTCCTCGTTGAAATGGTTTACTGAGAGATTTGCTGCAGCGAGATCCAGAAAAGCTTTGAATGCTGAGAGCTGGAGCTGGATTTCTCTCACACTGCTGCGTTCCCTCTAGCAATTCTCTTGNGTTTTTGAACTTCTGTAGCCTCCCCCTAGCTTCCGATTTCAATTATGCATCACGATTTGATATTTTGATGCAATCTTCCAAACTAATTATTCAGAAAATTTGATCTTCAGATGGAGCGGTCAACGATTCGATTTTATTTTTCCAGTCGAGCTGAGCTCGGTTGCACCAAATTGGCTCTGAAAAAAATTCAGTCGGCCTATACGAGCCAAAATTCAAATAAATTTCTTATAACCATTAAGGTTCTTCGAGCTAAACCCGTTAAATTCATAGCAATGTTAGGGCTGATAATGATCAGATTTCAAGCAGCTCAATATTTGCTTGAAAAAAATTTCATCCAAAATTTTGACTCGTTTATTTTTCTCTCATCCAATCTTAAGATAAGGTCATGATGTTATTTAGTTAGAAACTATGTTATTATATGATTGAGTTATATATTTACATATCTAACACCGTACCTTTTATTTTTTTACATTTGTCACTCTACAATTTCAAGTATTTTAACTTTTAAGGGTCTGTTTGGGGCAGCTGCAACTTATTGAATAATGTACTGATAAGCTAGGTGCGGTGGCTATTACAAATATTTATTTTTTTGGAAAAGCCAAACCGCAGTAAAAAAACTGTCACCGCACCTAGATGTGTGCGGTGTGAAAACGCTATTTTCAGTATTTTGAAAACGCATAAGCTGTCAAAACGTAGTTTATCCAAACAGGTCAGATGTGTTTTCAAAACGCCACCACACCAAATAAGTTGCCTCAAACGGTCCCTAAAAGTGGAATACACTTTGTGTAATATATGCAAAAATTGAAAGTTAGATGCTAGATATGTAAATATGTAGGAATTAAGTGGTATGAATGTAAATTTACCAATTTAGATATTAGAAATATAAAAATACATATGAATTCAGTGGTATGCGTATAAACTCCTATACATTTATAAATCAATATATCAATCTTCATATAAATTATGTCTGTGAAAACGGTATCTTACTATTTTTAATATCAATATATCTTGTATGACATTTAAAAATATGATAATTAACATAAAAATTAAATTAAAAACATTAGAAAAATAAAGTAATCAGCAGCAACATATAAATCTCTGTGCAATTTTGAAAACGGATCAGAAGTACGGCTGAGAATTTAGCTCGAAGATTTTTAATTCGCTCCAAGATCAAATTGAATTTTGGTTGATCAATTTTTTTTCAATTTGATTTCCAGCCATACATGAATCGGCTCAAATTGATGCAAGATCAACTCGTACATATTTTATTTATAAAATATATATATATAATACTAACTAAAATTAAATATAATAAGTCACAAGTCAATTTCAAATCGGAACAAATCCAATTAACACAATTTGGGCCAGTTAGTTTCACTTTTGAGCTGGATCAAGCCATTTTGAAGCTTAAATGAATCTAAGAACTCAATTGGAGCCAGTTCATTTCAATTTCGATCCGACTCAGCTCTCGAAATCAAACCCACCCCTAACTCGACTCAAAATCAGATCATTAACAGCCCCCTAATCAGAAGCAGAAACTGTTATATGTTTTCTCTGAACCATCACAAACACAGTATTTTCCAAGCTCATCCCCAAGCTCTGGTTCACTGCAAAACAAGACACAAGAAACGAAGCCGTCGCAACAGCCCTCATAAAATTTCTTCCACCATGAAAAACAATCTTTCTGATCAGTTCATTGAACTGTTCCAGTCCTTCCCCACTCCTCACAAACCATATAAACTCCACTGCTCTGCAAAGAAAATCATTCAGAGTTTGTGAGTCTGATGTCAGAAGCAGACTCTCAGCAAACTCCCATTTTCGACCTCTCATGGCTTCCTGAAACAGCAGGCTCTGTTTCATCAGCAAGCTCCTGCTTCTTCCCTCGGCTTCATTGTTTGTTGAAAGATGGCTGAAATCATTCAGATTTATCGTCCGTCTGCTGTTAATGGTGTTCGAGTTCTCCATATTATAGAATTTGAAGAGAGAGATCAAAAAAATAAAAGAAAAAATCCAATTTTTGCAGCGAGGAAGATGAGAGAAAGATTGAAGTTTTGATGCAGTTTTTTTATACCAAATAAATAAATAAATAATAAAATTTTTAACATTTTTTTGAATCATATTTTTAATTTAAAATATTAAAGAAATATGTAATATGAACATTTGAAACAAGAAAGGATGTGCAACTTGAATTTTAATTTGATTTTATATGCACCAATTTTTCTTATACATTTAAGTGAATTTAATAGCAAATATATACATGTGAAATATATAAGATTTTAAAGTGAGAATATCTTTATGCTTAAATACAAAGGAGTTGAGTAAATATTGCATAAAAAAAAAGTATTTACATACATACTACTTATCAATTTTTATTTAATTACATATCTAACACCCTAATTTCAATTTTTACATATTTATCATCTTATACATGCATTAGAGTTGTATTTCATTAAAAAAAAAATATCAAAAGGGATAATTTTTATGTGTAATAAAAGATTAGGTTATTATTAGTATAAAAATTAAAATTTATGGTAAAAAAGGATGAGAAAATTAATCACCTTAAAATTTTGCAATTGAGAAATATATTTATGAGACCAGGCTTATGGGCAAGTCGACCTCATTCAGTCTTTGACTAAATCACAGCGGGCTCAAGCCGAGTCGAGCTCCCAAAATTTTAATTTTTTCATAGCCAAGTCCATTCTTACTTGGTTTATGGCGAGCCCGTGGGCCTTCCGCCCAGGTCTACTTAGGGCCGCTAAAACAGTGCAATGCAATTGGTTTTTTAAAATTCTCTAAAAGAATTTCATCTATATGTTTCTGATAGAAAACAAAATCAGGCTAATAAAAATAGAACCTCTAGTAGATGAATGATTATAATAATATGAATTGAATGATCTAAATGATACCATAATCCTAAAGAGTAATAATAAATTATTATAACTATAACCAAGGAAATATTTCTAAACATTGCAGTTTACCTCACATCAAAAGAACATAATCTGTTTACAAACTTTTGTTTCTTGTAAGCTACACAAAATTGAAAAAACTGAAGGTTTACAAAAAAAATAATCATATCTATATTTCTATGGCAATGATGATATAAACACTAAAAGATCATATACAAAAGACAGTAAATATGTAGGAAATAATACATGCTCATGATTTGTGGTTGCCATTTTGGTTGTTTTCATGCATATTTGAACTTGAATCAACTTCAACAATCTCAACTCGGCTCTCCTGCATGGGAGGATCTGACTGAGTGAGAACCTTTTGAAGCTGAATGCCGTCTTCTTTCGGTCGAGCACTCACGCCGGAAGTTGCCCTTCTTCCCTTCATTTTCACCTTTTGTGCCCATTCTACAAGGCCCTCTTGCACATGTTCCTCGAATATCGCCGGTTTGAATGAACTCCCCATCTTAAACCAAAATAACATGTCACATTTAAGCCATCAAATCATAGAGTAAACATAGAGTCTGTTTGGCATTACTTTCATTTTTT
>JXCR01008783.1:64140-91173 GCA_002079205.1 Phalaenopsis hybrid cultivar | reverse complement strand
ATATATATACATATATATAAAGATAATTTTTCTCTGCAAATAATTCATAATCATTGTAGGATTTCAATTGTTTAGAAGTTTAATTATTGTATTGTAACAAATAGAAGCATACTTATTCTTTACTTCTTTCTATGTGTAAAGAACATTGGCTAATATAAAGTTTGTGTTTGCATGTATAGTACTGTTGGGTAGATTCTAGTCTCTCACTCCTAGATTATCCACTGTGCCCTCTCTATAGGACACATTAGTGACCCTTTAGTTCCAATCCTTAGAATAAATTAATAAAAAAGTATAGCATGTCATGCTAGAAGCATCAATTCTATGCCCATCAAATCTTATCTCTCTATCTATTTTCACTCTCCCTCAGACGATCACCATAGCTCTTTCCAAAGTGAAATGTGATACTCACTAGTTACATAAATCTTAGCCCTCTCAAGTCTATAAGTTTCTCAACTAATTTTAATAATATAAGTGACTAATTTGTAAAGTAAATGAAGAATCACTAAAAATATCATCACAAATTTTTGGAATAAAAAAAATTATAAATAAATCAAAACAACTACTTGATTACTTCATATTGCAAGGAGAAGGAAAGAAAAATACTCAGAATTCATAGGGATAAAAAAACAAAACATATTTATAAAACTTAAATCCAAAGTACAACACTTAAAGAAAAAGAATACTTATCTGGAGTGTTTCCCTCAGTCTTCCTTTGAAGTTCTCTGACTTCTCTAACTCCCCCAGTATTCCTTTGAAGTTCTCTAACTTCTCTGACTCACAAAAGTTCAGAAATCAAAAAGACTCATCAAGATGGCTGCCCACCTTAAAAACTGACTCTAACTCTCTCACACAAACACCCACACACTCTCACGCTCTCCCTAGACATTTAAAATAATCCTTATTTATAGAGCTTCAAAAATGACCAAGGGTTGCTTCATACATCTCTTCAGAATTTGGCGTCATTCAATGGATCTTCTAGAAAATAACCATGGTGCCTAGATGCCAAAATTGTCGTGCCTACGTGCCAGCCACGATTTGCATCTGGCGCCTAGGCACCAGTTTGACTGATTATGTCATTTTTCTTTGGTATGGCCCATTTTGCTCCTTTTTGATGTATTTTTTCTTCTTTTTGCTCTTAAACTCTTTTTCTTGCTCCTGTAACCAAAAACACACAAAATACATTTCATTAAAGCATAATATCCTAAAAAATAGGTGTAAAATATGCATAAAAAATAGATAATTATAAGGTGGATCAATTCTCCCAAACTTAAACATTACTTATCCTCAAGTAACCCTTTTACTAGATATAAAAAGTATAACTTATGGAAGTAAGTTTTACTTTAAGATTTCTATAGTTTTTATTTTATAAATGCAATAGTGAAACTTTAGAAAGATTTTCAATAACTTAGGTTAAAATTAAAATGTAAGAATATTTAGTAGACAAATCTAAGAATTTTGATTTCCTATTCATTGATACATAGAAAAATTACAAGAAAAAGAAATTCATGAGAGCTCTAATAGCAAAGATGCTAATGCTTCAAAAATAAGTTCAGAAATGCAAATAAGTCTCTTTCCTCAAGATAATTCAAGTGAAGCTAATTTTTAATTAGGCATCACCTCAAGCTTCTCCCCACATATTCTTCTCTTTGTATCTCTTTTTTATATTTTTTAATAGGATCATTTTCAATCCCTTCTTTTTCTTTTTATGTCATGTGAGGATTACTATATCTGACAACCTTTAATGATTTTGAACTTCATCATCCTCTTCTTAAACTTAAATACTTCCCACATTTCCTTACTTAATAAATGTATATTAGCTTTAAAAATATTTTTCTTAAAGCCTCAATTCTTTCCTTTTAAGTAAAAAAATCTAAATTCCTTACTATTTTCAAAAATGCAAATTTTCCTTACTTTAAATAGCAAAAACATACTCTTATACTCTTATACTAAATATTTTAAATCTAGAACAAACCTTTATTATTAAAATTTCTTACTTAAGTCTACTATATTATTTATAAAATAAAAAATATAGTTATTTAAAGTTAACCCAACATACCATAGGTTATGTTAAAATAATTTTTGAAAATATTGTTTACTTAGGACAAATAAGATTTAGTTTTAAAAAATTTTTCTCCCTTCCACAAACTTAAAATTTTAATTAGTTTAAAACCAGTACAGTTTATAATGAGCATGAAGAAAAAGAAATAAAAAATTTAAAATTTTTAACCAAGAGAACAGTACAGGTATAATTAATAAAAATAGATGTTGAGTAGTGGACAATCTAAATCACAACATGTATATCATGAAATTTGCAATGTAAAATACTACTCTAACACACAAGAAAACTATTTAAGCAAGAACAAATGTATCATTACAAATAAAAGTACGTAGAGAAATAAAACATATATCAATAGTCCATAATGAGAAAGATCTACAAACATAACTACTACATATTAGTAAATAAAGTCTAATCCTCCTCCTCTTCATAATCATAAAAATCTAAGGGGATATCTTTGTCCATAGACTTGTGACTCTCATAAAGTGTAAATTGAGAGCATGTAGGAAATTTAACTGATAGATCTCCCTTTTTGAATTTCACTAATGCCTCGTCATAATATGCACCATGATCACTCTTTCTCTAAACATACTTTGCCATACGATCAAATTTATCTTCCATATCTTCCATATGACACTGCATCAAAAACACATCATTGTGGTGCTCAAAATGTCTTTCACTCAATATATCCCAGAAATCAGATGGAGTCTCAACAGCAGTGGAGGTAGAAGGTCTCAAAGTTGAAGGGCTAGAAGTAGTAAGTTGAATCCTTCTTTCTCTTGTTACTTCATTTAAATAATTTGAAGGAAGGAGGATAGCCAAAATGAAATAATGTTAGGCCTTTGAGGTGGCATTAAGTATGGAAGAAGAAAAATTTACTTTTTGATTGTTTTGAATCTTCTAGGCTCCACATATATCAGCCAAATATGGAATAATCTGGTCTAACTCTGCTTCAAAAGGTGTATACTCATAATAGAAACAATCAATAGCAGGAGACTGACGATATAAGTGAACTCTACTCCTCTTCCCAGAACAAAAACCTTGTCATCATCTGCTTCAGGTAAGTTGGCATAAAATTCTCGCACAACAGAGATGGCAACAACAGTAGATAATAAAAGCTTTCCATTGAAGAGCCACAATTATGTTCTTAATAACTCCACCGATCCTGTGAAAACTTTGCTCAGTAATATACTTTCTAGATGATGCAAATTTGCTGTACAAATTTGTGCCTTAAAATTAATGAATTTGGCATTGTTGAAAGTTTCTTTTCCTTTACCCTGCTTTGTCTTAGGACCAATCTAAGAATCTGAAGAAAAATTCTAATAAAATTTAAAATTAAGATAAATGTATTTTTCACCACCTAATCAAATATTTTTACAAATTTCAAACTCCATTTAATGTATGAAAAATTTATGCTGAAATCGCAAAATAACTATGCTAAAATGTAGATCAAACCTCAAGAAGATGAAATCCGGTGGCTTCGAACCAAAAAACTTGAAATTGGAGCTCTAAGAAATACCCTAGGGTAGTTTGTTGAGAAAGGAGGAAGAAGATGGAACTTGGGCGTCAAAATGGTGTGGGTTTGGTTTAAATTGTGAAATTTTTAAGTTTTGGCTGGTTCAGTTGAACTGGCGCCTATGAGCTGGTTTCAGCGCCTAGGCGCCAAGATGTGCTGATGGTATGACTCTTAGGCGCCAGCTCTGGCACCTAAGCTCAGTCCTAAAAATTTTATTTTGTTGGATTATAAGTGTAGCACATCAAGACAAAGGCCTTTAAACCAAAATTTCACATTAATTTAATATCACACCTCATTTTTATGATCTCCCTAACATCTTCTAATTTCCAATTATAATTCTTAATTTAAGATTAATTAACCATTCAAACACATGATTTACACAAGCAACACTTCATTATAAACCTTTAAATGATAGTACAACAGACACAATAAACATAATAAAGCATTATAACACAAGCAAACCAACACACAATTAACTACTAAATAAAGCAGCACACATCACAAATACTACTAAAGCAAACATGACTAATCAAACACACATAATTCCTTTTGAACCTTAACGATTGTTGGCTGAACTTTATTCCCCCTTGTCAAATGTTGAAAAGTTACCATCAAAGACTTGAAAGAAAGGGGCAGGAGGGAAATCCAGAGTCATGTTCTCATCAATCCATTTGTTGCTGCAATACATGGTTACCTGATAATCCTGATAGCAAGACATGTGATTGCATTGAAGCTTCATTTGTCACTTCAAATGCTCATATTGATGGTACATCTCATGCAACTTGTTGTGTATTAATTAAAACTTCTCATCAATTCTTCCCAACTTGTTAGTCATCCTCTTTAAACTCAATGCTAGGAACCCAATGAAATAGGTTTGAGCATCTTGCTGCACAAACTTATCTCCAATTCCCATTCCATTGTTTTTACTCACCATGGAAGGAAGTAAATGAAAGAAAGATTCAAACACCTTCTAAATTCCTTCTCTTGGGTCAAAATTTTGAAGTTCTAGCGATTGGGGAAGAAGATAGGACATTTTAAAAAGGAATAAGTGAGAAAAACTGCTTGAGTGAGGTTTTCTCCATGTACAGAAACTGTGGTGCCTGAGCTCTGGCGCTTAGTCGCCATTTTTGGTGCCTAGGCACCAACGCCACAGTAAACACTGTTTCGCCTATCTTCATATCTTTCAAGCTCCCACAATGTTTAAATCCTTACATGGTGTTCTAAGAATGCTACTTTAGCAATAAAAAGTCACAATACAACATCATTAATAAACAAGAATCAAACCACACAAATAGATTATGTGGGTTGCCTCCCGCAAAGTGTTTGGCTTAACGTCATCATCCTGACGTATCCAAATGTTTTACTCGAACTAACCCAACATCAAAGTTTCTTTGTAAAAGGGCTTGCTTTCACGAATATAAAATATCAACCTATGTTTGTTTACTTTAATTATATATTTAGTATTCAGATCTTTAATATCCACAACACCATAAGGATAAAATTTTATCACAATAAATGGCCCCATCCACCTGGTCATAGGTTTTCTGACAAAAAATTTCAATCGAGTATTGTATGATAAAACCTCTTGTTTAGGCTTAAAATCCTTTCTTAGAATCTTCTTATCATGCCAACTTTTCATCTTTTTTTTAATAAATTCTAGCATTTTTATAAGATTGATTCTTAATTTACTCGAGCTCATTTAGTTGCAATAATCATTTTTCTCCAACATCCTTTGAATTATTCTTTTACTACCTAGTAAGCTTTATGTTCTAATTCAACTGGTAAGTTGCAAGCTTTTTCAAATATGAGTCTATATGCTGACATTCCTATAGGAATTTTATAATCAATCCTATAAGCCTATAATGCAGAATCAAGTCTATCAGACCAATCAGATCTATAAGGATTTACAATCTACTTCAAAATTCTTTTAATTTTTCTATTTGATACTATGCTAATCCACTGGTCTAAGGGCAATAAGCTGTAGTAACTCAATGTTTAATTCTATGTTTTCTAAGTAATGTGTCAATTCTAAAATTTTAAAGTGACTTCCCTCATCAGTAATAATCACTATTGGCATTCCAAATCTAGTAAAAATATTTTTGTTTAGAAAATTTGAAACACTTAGAGCATCACAATGAGGCAATGTTATAACTTCAATCCATTTAGATACATAATCGAGAGCTAATAAGATGTAAATTTTTCCTGATGATGCTACAAATGATCTCATAAAATCTAAACCCCAAACATAAAAAAATTCAACTTCTTATCCAGATAAATGACAAACTTTCACATAATTATTAACATCCTTAAACAACTTCTTATCCAAATTCAACTTCTAAACCCCAAACATACAAATTCAACTTCTAATGACATACAAATGACAAACTTCTAATGACATACAAATGACAAACATGCAATCCAGATAAAAAAATTCAACTTCTTATCCAAATTCAACTTCTAAACCCCAAACATACAAATGACAAACTTTCACATAATTATTAACATCCTTAAACAATATATGCCAATAAAATCCAGAGTGTAAAATTTTAAATGCAGTCTTATCCAATCCAAAGTGTCCCCCCATTTCAAATTTATTACTTTTTTGTCTAATTTCTAAGGTTTCATTAATTGGTACACATATTTTAATGATTAAGTCTCAACATTTTTTTATAAATAAGGGTCATCCCAAAAGTAAAATCTTACATCGTGAATAAATTTCTTCTTCTTGGTGATGTTAGTCCGTATGGCAAAATATTACTAACTAGTTAACTATATCTGCATACCACGATATCTACCACTCAGTAACATCATAAAGTTGATCATCAGGAAAATTTTCATTTGTGACAAAATCAATACTCTTCTTTATTTTCCTATTCAAGTCTTGACAGATGATCATCAATTTGATTATCAGCACATTTTCTATCCACTATCTGATAATCAAATTATTGCATAAGAATGACCCATCTAATTAATCTTGGTTTCGCATCCTTCTTTGACATAAGATATTTAATAGCGGAATGATTAGTATGCACAATATATTTAGCTCTAATTAAGTATGACCTAAATTTATCAAAAGCATATACTATTCTTAATAACTCTTTTTCAGTTGTTGTCTAATTAATTTGAGTTTTATTAAGAGTTTTGCTAGCATAATATATGACTTTAAAAATCTTATCATATTTTTTTCTGTAAAACAAGCTCAATAGCATAATCACTTGCAACACAAATTAATGACCCAACCCACAATTACGCAGTAATTTAGTGTCCAAAAGATGGAAAAAAACGTGACCCTGTTAATATTTAGCAGCTAGTGTGTAAAATCAAAATGTTATAAAATTTAGAAAATAGTTTACACAGTAGGGGTACTACGCAAGTATACGTATCATTTCAAGTAATATAGGGTTTTCTTTTAAGACTCTAGTATCGATCCCACAGAGAAGCAAGGTAAGAAATCACTTAGGCTAATTGTAGTATACTACTACTAGGCCTTAGTTTAGAAGGTCAATTAAGATGGTAATTATCTAGCAACTACTCCTAAATGAAAATATTAAATGTAAGGATAACAACTATTCTTAAATGCAAGTATTAATTCTAAAGATAACTTATCTGGATTACTTGGTTAGGAGAATTTTAAGATGTAAAAGACTACCATTCTTGTGTAATTACCTAGATAATGCAAAGGAATGAAATGCTTAGAATTTAAAGTAGTATGTGACAAATAGGAGCATACCTATTCTTTACCCCTCCTAGTGATAGCAAAGAACATTGACTAACTTAAAGCCAATTCCTTAACATCTCGATTCCGCATTAGAACTATCTAGATTCTCACCTTTAGATGCCCCTAAACCTATGCCACTATATTGATTGAATCCTAGCGCCAGGATACTAAACCTAAAGCCGAATTGATAAGAATCTAGCTTTTCACTCTAGAACTAACCAATGTTATGCCTATAAAAACCTATTTAGGTGATCTCCATGGCTTTGCCTAGAATGAAGTGTGGTATTCACTAGTTGGGTGAAATCATAGCCCTCCTAGGTCATTATGTATCTCAATGGATTTTAACCTCACAAGTGATCAGTTTGTAAAGTCAATTAAAAGCTAGCAAAAATACCATCACATTAATAAAATAAGAGAATTTCTAAGCAAATCTAAATTTATAAACATGCTTCTATTTCATTGCAAAAGAAAAGTAAAATAAAGATAATGGCATCAATAGTAAAAAGAATTGATAGAATTAAGTATTAAGTTACGTGTCAATAAGGAACATATGTCTACCTACTCTCCTTCAAGCATATAGGTACGTTTAATTTTCTATTAGTTTTATGCAACTATCTATCACCTAGAAGCATCCAAAAGAAACATGTTACTAAATTATATTTCCTTAAAAGTTGCATTGTCGCCTAACTATCTTACTAGCCAGCCGGACAATGTGAGTGCACTCAAGTTGCAAGATCACTCCAATTCTTAGTTTCACATGCAACAAATTTTAACATAACTTATTTCCACTTAAGTAATGTCAATGAAGCAAATGATATTTTACTTATCACATGAAAATAAAAAAAAATTCTATCATGAAACAAATTTTCTTACACATGTACTTACTTCATATTAAAAGGAAAGAAAAAAGAAAACTACTTACGAAGCATGGATAAAATAAAATAGGAAACCTCATTTAAATCAAAGAAAATCCAATAGAAAGTGGTTACAACAATTATAAGGAAATGAGGAACACAATACTTAGTTTTTTTCCCTCTAAAAAAAAGAAGAAAAATCTCTGCAACGAAGTCTCCTGTCAAGCCATGCGTTGCCCATACTTCCTTGCTCATATCTCTCAAAATTCCTCACCAATCTCTCTAAAAAATGTGAAAATCTACGTTTCCATAAACTCACGCCAAAATCCTTCTAAAACACTTCTTAATTTCTTCTCTAGACTCCTCTAATTACCTCCCATGAGAGGTTCCAAGCCCCTTTATTTAAAGAGGATCCAAACACCTCCTTTTCCAAAAGGCACACTCCTTCATCCAAGAAACAGACCCTTTCACTCTAAGAGACACATCTCTTCATAAAAAAATCTTTTCTAAGTGTTTAGATTTATTGAATCACTCCATGGGGCGTGCAAGTTGTCCAGAAGCATCCAGAACATCTCAGAATGGCCCAGAATTGCCCAAAAGCCGTCTAATAACAGTAAGGGGTGTTATAGCTCCAGTTTCTAGTGTTATGATGCCATTCTAGGCTCTATAGCACCATCCTCCATGCAGCTCCATCGTTTCACCCAGTTTCGCTCCGTTCCAGCTCCGTTTTGCCACGTTTTAGCTCTATTGCGCTCCAAATTGGTATACCTATAAGATAGACATGAAAATAATATTTCTTTAAAATGTAATTTCATTCAAAAATATGGAATAAATATGTAGGAGACTAAATATAGAAAGTCATATCGAAATGCGCTAAATCAAAATTTTCTTCTTTACTCAATTTGGCTCCAAATTATACCATTTTTACTTCATTTTCACCAAGAGTCCATTTCATGTTCCTGAAGACAAAAATATGCAAATACCATCCTTTAAATTGTAACATCATTAAAAACTTGCATAAAATGAGCATGAAATGTACACTAAAAATAGGTAATTTTTAGGTGGATCAATTAACTCAAATGGTTTTTCCTAGTTAGGTGAAACAATAATTGGTGCAATGATTAATTTTTCTTTTAATAAGTTAAAGGATTTTAAGCAATCATCATTAAAATCAAAATTTATTTCTTTCTCTAAAAGATGGCATAGAGGCTTAGCAGTTTTTGAGAAAACTGTAATGTATGATGTGCGGTCGGCTAGCACTAATAGTAAATATGTAGTTCAATCCCACCAAAAATAAATTTAGTATAAATAATTTTATATTTTGAAATCTCTAAGCTACCAAACTCATAATAATAATTCAAGTATATGTATCGCTCAAGTAATAAAGAGCTCTAATGGAGACCTAAGTATTAATCCCACTGGGAGTTGGAAATTCTTATGGTTATAACGTCAAACACAATATTCAAACTATAAACTTAAGTAAGCAAAACAAATCTAAAATAAATTTTAATGTGTGCTAAATGAAATGCAATTAAAAGAACTAAGTTAACTAAACTAATTTTTAAAATTCAAAAGTAAACTTATAAAGACTAAACAAAGTTTTGAAACAAAGAGTTCAAATTTAAGAAAGCTTTCTTCCCCTTTACAATGAGTTTATGGAATGTGAAGAAATTAAAATCATTTAAAATACATATAATTTCAAATAGGAGCATTCATATTCTTTACCCTTTTAGAGTGCATAAAAAATATTAACAAATTCAGAGTTCGATCCCTAAATCTATGGTTAGGTTGAGAGGATGCTTGCTGTCACTCCAGAGTTCTCACTTCTCCCTTGTCTGAGGACTAACAATCTTGCTTTAGTTTCCAAGAAACTGGACCAAATTGGGAATTTTAATCTGTTACCTTAAAATCTCTAATTTTGTGCCCATCAAAGTATATTTCCCTAATTATTTGCACGCAACCCCATAGATTGCATTCTCACCCATGAAATTGAATGTGACTCTTACATTATTGTAGGAAGCATAGCCCATTCAAATCATATGTTTCTCAAAAAAATTTAACCTTCCAATTGGCTAGATCTAAATGTAAATGAAGATCAAAGTTAAAATCATCATAATTTATTGATATTTAAAACCTTAAAAAAAAAATTAATTCTTCACAAAACTATATCTCATAGTAGGGAGAAAGATAAAGAAGAAAATAAAATCAATTCTTCACAAAATCATATCTCAAAGTAGGGAGAATGATAAAGAAGACTACTTAATTCATGAGAAGGATACGACAAAACACGAATTTCATATATAAAAACAAGTTTACAAAATAATGAAAGAAAAGAACACAACTTATCTCACACTCCTTCCTAAGCAAATCTTTTGAAGTTTCCTTTAATCACTTTCTCTCTTTACAATCACACTCAATTCTCTCTTATAATTGTAATGAAAGAGAAATCTCTCACCTTCCCTCTCTTCTTACAATCATAAAAGAAAATCATCTCTTCTCTCTCACGCCAAAACCTTTCTCTCTATCTCACGCCCCCTTCACTTCTCTAGCCTCCTCTCTTTTTTAATTAGGGCCTAAAATGAATTGAAAATTCCCTCCAATTTTTCCCACAAAAGTACACCTTTTTGCACCAACAGATAAGTCCCTTCATCTAAGAGACATATCTTTTCATTAAAGATCCTTCCAAAGTATCTAAATGCATTGAACCACTACATGGGATTTTTTAAATGTTTGCAGCCTTCAAAATCCACTCAAAATTAGTCACAAACCAACTTACTCCATCTTAATTTGTCTCTGGCACTTCAGGTTCCAATCTAGCATCTCAGACGCCAGCCTAATGAAATTTGTGATGTTCTCTGGATTCTGACGCTTTTGGCACCAATCTGGCACCTCTAGCCCCAGTCTAATGAAGTTTGCGCCGTTCTCTAGACTCTAGAGCCTCTAGCACCACTGGTGCTAGCTCTCTGTAAAATGGTGCCTTTGGTGTCATGATCTCGAAAATCTCCATTTTGGCTCCAATTTTCCTCTTTTTTGCTACTTTTTGCTCCGAATACCTAAAATTGATATACCTACAACAAAAACATAAAAATACCCTTCTTTAAAGTGCGATATTACCAAAATAAGCATAAAATGTATACAGATAAAGTACATATTTTAGTGTATCAATATACCTTCTAAAAAATTCAGCGTGTCTTTGAAAACTTCTAATTGCTTTTAAAGCAGTATGAGTTTGTAATTCAACAATAACTTGAATTTTTACTCGATAAACTTCGATGTTATTTTAAAAAATTTTATGTCCCAACACAATTCCTCATGTGACCACAAATTGACTTTTTTCCCAATTGAGGACTAAATTTCTTTCTTCACAGCATTTTAAAACATTTGCTAAATGATCTAAACATGAATCAGAAGAGGTTCCCAAAAACTGAGAAATTATCCATAAAAACTTCAATTCCTTTCTCAATTAGGTCATAGAAAAGGGACATCATACACCTTTAGAAAGTTGCAGGTGCATTACATGAACCAAAGACATTCTTCTAAAAGCAAAAATCTCATAAGGACATGTAAATATAGTCTTTTATTGATCCTGTGGAGCAATAGGTGATTGATGTTAACCCAAATATCCATCAAAAAAGCAAAAATAATGATTCCCAGCTAATCTAACCAACATTTAATCCAAGAAAGCTAAAGGAAAGTAATCCTTTCTAGTGGCAAGGCTTAATTTTCTATAATCAATACAAATTTGTCATCCAGTTACTTGTCTTACTGTATTAATCCTTTCTTTCATTAACGACTATCGTCCTTCCTCCTTTCTTAGGAACACAGTGAATAGGACTAACCTATGCACCATCAGAAATAGGATAAAAAACTCTTACAACTAACCACTTTATAATTTCTTTCTTCACCACTTCTTTCATTATTGGTTTTAATCTTCTTTGAGGATCAGCCTTTCTTTATGATTATCGTCCATTAAAATTTTATGCATACATATTGAAGGACTAATTCCTTTAATATCAGCTAATGTCCATCCAAAAGCTTTCTTTTAATTTCTTAATGTCTCCAATAACTTGTCTTCCTGATCTTTCGTTAAATCTGACAATATTATCACAAGTTGACGAACTTCCTAGAAAGGCATACTTTAAATATGTAGGAAGTACTTTCATCTCAAGTTTAGGAGGTTTTTCAATTGAAGGTGCAAGAGATTTAATATTTTTAGAAATATCTAAAATCTCAAAATTTTCCTGAACCTAATTAGTATGCTCAGCATTTATCTCTAATGATTTTTCTTCAAAATCTCTTCCAGTTTCACTTTCTAATTATTCTTGTTCTAAAATAACTTCATCTTTTTACTCATAAATAACTTCACATCTTTCTTGGTAATGTTTAGCTATCATATAATCAATAATATCCATCCTATAACATTTACTATCTTTTCCTTTAGCAGAATACCTCATTGAATTCAGAACATTAAATGTTATTTCCTGGTCATTAATTCTCATGGTTAACTTTCCTTTTTGCACATCAATCATAGCACGTCCGATTGTAAGGAATGGTCTCCTCAAAATAATAGGAATTTTTTTATCTTCTTCTATGTCTAACACTATAAAATCCATAGGGAAGATAAATTTATCCACCTTAACTGGTAAATCTTCTATAACCCTTTAAGATAAGTGATAGATCGATCAACTAACTAAAGGGTTACAGTAGTGGAAAAAATCTCTTATAAGTCCAACTTTCTAAATATCGATAAAGGCATGAGATTAATGCTAGCTCCTAAATTGCATAAAGCTTTTCCATAAATGTTTTCTCTAATTACATGGGGTATAGTAAAACTCCTATGGTCTTTAAGCTTTGAGGAAGTTTCTTTTGAATTATTGCACTACATTCTTCACTAAGTGCAACGATTTCAGAAGCTTCAAACTTTCTCTTCTTGTTTAATATTTCTTTCATAAATTTCGGATAACTTGGTGTTCGTTCCAAAGCTTCAGCAAACATAATGTTGATTATAAGCTTTTTAAGTACCTCAAAAAACTTTGAAGATTATTGATCAAACTTTCGTTGTCTAATTCTTTAAGAAAAAGGAGGTGGTGGTTTTTCTTAATAATTTTTAGTTAGAGAGACAAGTTGTTTTTTATCCTTAGAAATAGTTTCTTTAGTTTCTTTCTCAACTTCAATCTTTTTTTGAATTCCAACATTTAATTCCTTTCCACTCATAAGTTGAACAACATTAATTTATTCTTGATTTTACTTTTTTCTTTCAGATTTATCTTAACATTACTAGAAAGTGTTCCTTGGGGTCTATTGCTAGGTACGTTAACAATCTCTCCCAGTTGATTCTCAAAGTTGCTTATAGCAGCAACTTCACTTTATAATTGATTGCCCATTTGTATAACTACTTCTTCTATAGACAACTTCTTTTTCATATATTGTTGATTATTAAAGCTAAGAGGATAAGAAAGTTGATAGTTAGAACTTCCCTGGTTATTCTAGTTTCCTATTGGGCTCGCTTGATTGTTTCCTCATTGCTGATTTTCACCACCATAATTTTTATTCCAGTTAAAGTTGGGGTGGTTTTTCTAACCCGGGTTATAAAAATTGGAATATGGGTTATTGGGTTTATTAATAACCTCATGTAAAGTTTCTAATGATTCAGAATCATTCAATTGTCCTAATAAATTTTCTTTACTCATCTGAGGTGTTTGAGAAAAGTTCATTACAAAATTATTTAACTTCTTAGATATTGTAGCAACTTAAGATGCCAAAATGGTTATAGCATCATTATCATGAATACTGGCTACTCTCTTAAGATTTACCCTTTCTTAACGCCATTAAAAATTATTAGTAGTCATTTCTTCAATTAAGGCATAAGCTTCTTCAGATGGTTTTGAAATTAAATATCCTACAGAAATAGCATCAATTATAGATCTAAGAGATCCTATTAACCCATTATAAAATATTTGAATAATTAACTAGTCATATAAAGCATGATGTGGACACTTTCTAAGAAGTTCTTTAAATCATTTCCAACCTTCATAAATTGACTCCCCTTCATACTGAGTAAAAGATGTAATATCAATTCTAAGACAAGCATTTTTTGACGGAGGAAAGTATTTAGCCAAAAAATTTTGTGCCAAATCTTTTGAAGTTCAAATAGATCCAAGTGCTACCGAGTCTAACCACATTTTATCTTTATCCCTTAAAAAAAAAGAAAAAGTCAAAGTCTAATAGTATCGTTCGATACACTATTGACCTTATTTTGAGGTCTTCCATTATCTAGATACCATAGGATCTAGCCTTAAGATTTCCCTAATTTTGACTCTCTTAGAGGACTAAACTGGGACCCACACCACTTAGAAATTCAAGTCATTTCTTCGCTCCTTACAGTTTCATATAGACGGTTTCAGATCCTTGACATCCAGTTGAGTCGATGAAAGCTGACATATTGAAACTCTTATTGAGCTCCTATAGAAATTTGAAAGATATAGGTGGACACCATGGCACGTGCGATGTTTGACTTTCCATTATGAGTGATGTGTTTGAATTTGGTTGTTGTTTATGTGAGGACCAGTCAATGATATATTCATTTAACGGCTCTGATCAGGTCAAGGTAATTTCATTTGTCGCGTCATGCATGAATTGAAGTTAATTCAATGTGATCGTCGACGAATTTGTCCAGATGATGAAACAAACCACGTCATTGCATCTGGAATGTTGATTTTAGCTTAGGAGGACACCCATTTTGTTGCGGAGCCGTGCACAAGTAAGTCGTAAAAATTTAATATTTTTCTCATTTTTTTAAATATATGATAATTTTTTTTTTAAAAATAAAAGATATTTTTATAAACCTAAACTCTAAACTCTCCCTCACATACGTTCCCTTCCTATTCTTAGGACCGAACTGTGCCCTAGCCTTTCTTTCTCTCGGTCGAGCAACGATGCTTCTTAAGGTTTCTCCAGTCTTTCCCTTTCCCTCTAGCGATGGCTTACCTTCTCCTCCGGTCATAACTACAGGTTACTTTCTTGTAACGGCCTCTCCCGCTCATGAGTCTCATTCTTGGATTCACGTGGGCCCTCCTTGCTGTGAGCTCCTTCCCCTTTTCTTGGCTGAAATACCCCTTCAAGGGAGCATTTGAAAGAGGTTATTCTTTTTCGAGATTTTGAAGACATAGGGTGCTAAAATTTACTCTCTGTTGGAAGCCTTTATCTCTATGATCTTTCTTACTCTTCTCATTCCTTGAGTTAACAAGGAGCTAAGGTTAAATTTAATTTGCCTTTGAAATGTGATCATGGAATAGTATTGAAGCAAAGTTTAATATCTCTTCTGTCAATCATGTTTAATTATCTGGAATATTTGCCTTGTTTAACACCATAGAATCTATTTCAAATCAGTTTAGGATGTTGATTCAATTTCCGGATTATTTATTCATGTGATACTAGTTGTGAGATTATAAGATGGAGAACATTCTTTTAGATCTAATGAAGGTTTGAGGGTTGTTTTTGCTGCTCCTTTTAATGATCTATTCGGATATATGTGGAGAACTTTCTTTTAGTTCTGATGATGATTTGAGGGCTATTCTTGTTGCTCCTCTTACTGAATTATTTAAATGCATATGGAGGAATTTTATTTTAGTTCTAATGAAGATTTATGGGCCATTTCTTTTGTTCCTTTTACTGCCCTATTTGAATGCATATATTAGAAATTCTTTTCCTGGTTTTGAATACTATTTGGGGGTTAGTTTTTTGCTATTCTTGCTACCCCTATGCAGGTAAATATGTTGGAACTTTTTTTTATTTTTGAATTTCAATTTTGGGGCTTGGTTCTTGTTCTTCTTGCTGCCTCCATGCAAGTAAAATATTTTGGAGTTATTTCTTTTAATTTCGAATTCTCTTTTGAGCCCAATTTTCTATTCCTCTTTGTTGCCCCCAGTTAAAAAGTGGTCTGGGAGATTTTATATTTGTTTTTTTAGCATATATTCAGGGCCAAATTCTTTCTATTTTTGTTACTCTATTTGAATATATATTGATTTAGTTTAAACATTTATTTAGGGGCCTTGATCTTAATACTTCTCGCTGCCTTTCATTTAAATATATATGGAGATTATATTTTAATTTTGTATACCTGTTTCAGGAGGCTCTCCTTTATACTTCTCAATGCTCTATTCGAATATTACTTTTGGAGACTGTTTTTAGCTTGGAGTAACAGTTTGGTACTACGACCTTCATCCTTTTGTTGCCTTACTCGAATGCATATATTGGAAGTTTCTTTTGGATTTTAATATTAGTTTGGGGCTGTCGTTTTGCTCCTTTTTGTTATTTCTTTCTTTTGGGGATTGGAATCTGTTTTCTGATAGTTCAGTTTTAAGCCCTGTGTTGGGCTTTATTTTGACTTTGGATGTTGGCTCGGTTCTGTTCTTTAGTCTGATACTTGTATGGTTCAGTTTTAAGCCCTTGTTGGGCTCGGTTTGGCTTCCTATGATTGAGTATGAACTTATCCTTTGACGGTTTAATTGGCCCCTTTCAGAGTTTGGGTTTAGTTTATGGATGGCTTAGTTTTAGGCCTTTGTTGGGCTTAGTTTCGTTCAATGGTAGTTTGGGTTTTTGCACTCCTTTGTTGAGCTGACTTTTATCTAAGAATATTTGAGTCTTGGATCTTAATCTCTTGTTAAAATTGACCTTATAGCTGCATAAATTTTATATGTTTGAAATTGGCAACATAAAAATAAACGCATGTGCCTCTTTGGAAATTTGGTAAAGTCTGATATGATCACATATGTAGGTTTAGAATTTAAGCCTAAGAATGGAAGATGAATTTTATGGAAATGCTTAAATGATTACTTCTTCCATTTTATTGATATGAAATATATAAAATATTTGGTCGGATGAGCATATGAAATATCGAGGTAGTCTATTAGTTCGATACGAGGAGGCGATGATGCGAAGAACCATTTGACAGCTTTGTTTATAGCTGAAATATAAAATCAACACTCAATTAGTGTGATGTTCTTTCACTTTCTTAAGTTGTCAATAGCTTTAACCCTCCCTCAAAAGATTTGGGAAATGGTACTTAGAAAGAACAGATACACAACAAACCATTCTACCAGTACTACACTCACATAATGATAAGCACCATATCATAGACACTATGCACTCACCAATATCTATAGATATACTTGTTAACACTCACATACACACTACACATTTCATACACCATGTCTTTTACACACTATGTCTTTCATACACTATGACTCTCATGTACTATAAATTTCATACACAACATAAGAGATACATCATATATTTTGACAAAGTCATACATTACACCACAAATATCATAATACACCTCAGGTATTATACAATGAACACCACACACTATACCCTGCATGACAGTTATCATGTATAGGTGCACTACATTTCGACGAGTTTAGATACTACATATCACGTATAGATGCTCTACATTTTGATGAGTTCAGATAGTACTCTATCACATATTCACTAAAAGATAGGGTTTAGGGTTGCATGACTATAGAGGTGATTTGTTGGTGACCTCTAATTGATGTTGATAGGTTGACTTCAATATATCAGTAGACTGTGGGATCGAAGGAATAAAAATATGTCTAGTCTGAGCCTATCCCAAAATTTAAATTTAATATCCCATCTTGAGACTTTCATATGCTCATCATTTAACTTTTCTTCTATAATCTGCAAATGTTTACCTAACCCATTTATATTATACAATTGCAACATGTTTTGAAGCTTTAGCAAAATTTGATCAGGTACGCTTTTATTTATTTAATTTCCGTACTTTTTTTCTGTACTGTACTGTACTTTGCTACATATCTCATGTATTTTTCTTACTGCACTTTACTATATAGTTTCTTTGTCTGTTCTTTATTGTACTGCATACATTTATCAGTATTCATGCTTTAATTACTATCTTTCTAGTATGCTTGTATAACACCCTAGGATAGGTCGTTCGAGGCATGGCTTTCTCTTTTCTTTATCCCTTTCCCTTGGAACAAGACGACGACATTATCAATTGGTGATTCATCTCCGGGAAGCAATCGGGAATACGGCAGATGGTGGCAGAGGGAACTTCAACTGAGTTTCGATAGATTTAAAAAACATACATATATGCCGACGAGGTTGTTCATCTATTGCAACATAAACCCTCACATTATCTTTAGGACTTTCTACAATTTCATATCGTACGATATAAGTCCTAAACTTTTTAGGCTTCCGAGGTTGCGTCTGGCATGACATAAATCCTCCTATTTTCTCGGGCTATTTGCATAAGATATGCAAACACAAGCCCCAAATATCTAAATAACTCGCAGGACCGAAACATCACATAATTTCTCTTTCAAAGATGTAAAGTCAAAGCATATATTAGTTTGAGATGTCTATGAATCTTCTTCCGTATCTTCGACATCTCCTACTCTTCACTCTTTTGGATTCTAAAAATTATTGTTCTTACTTGAACCCTTCTCAGTTGACTTTTTCCTATAAGCAAACATGAATACCTAAACGTCGAATTCTTAAAGACAAAACCCTGATCTTAATTGAGAGTTTTCTTAGGTGACTTCGGTTGTCTAAGATGTAATTAACTATAGGGGTTTGCCTCTATGTGAATTAAGAACCCAGATTAATCTAAACCCTATCTAATCTAAGTATTAGATAGGGGAACTTATTGGCTATAAAATTTGCAGACCAAAATAGAGTAATAAACTTTTAAATTTAGATAATTAAACCTACCAATAAATGAAACGTTTATCCTTCGGGATGATATATCATTTATGGTATCGTGCTTAACTATTTAAACTATTAAATATATGAGCTCTATCCGGTTTTATCATTTTTTTAAAAAATAAAAAATACCATTTTACCAAAATTAAAATTACATTATATATTATACTAAATTTAAATGTTAAAATCTTATTTTCAAAAAAAATAGCCGACATACACCATTATATTTGAATGTAACACAAAGTTCTTGAAAACTTGCAAGATGCAAATTTGGATCCTTATATGGTGTTCCCTCATACTGATTGTTTTTTACCATTTCTATTATTGCAGCTTTAAGTTAAAATGAGTTGGCCGCTACAACAGAAGTTTGAATAATTAAATGAATTTCATCTGTTGTAGGGTTGGCATAATCCTTTAAAGGTCTTTGTAAATTTTGATGTTCATTTTCAGTAGTTAAAATCTCAATGTTATTCTATGATGTGTTTGTCGTTTCTTGAGAATTGTGAAGTTTTTTTTTTGCTTTTGAATTCTTCTTATAGTTGTTCTAATTCAAAATCGCAGGGTACTAAACCTTTAGATCCTAAATTTCGCATGCAAAAAGTAAAATTCAAAAAATAAAATACTTAAAAATATCTAAATAATATTATTTTTTTTATTTTTGTAATTTTAAAAATTTTGAAAATTCGAAATAATTCTAAAACTAATTTTAGTAATTCTACTATTCAAATAAAATTTTCTAAGTCAAGAAGTTCCAAAGATAAACTTCCTTTTATTTTTTTTTCATTCCCCAGCAACGGCACCAAAAACTTGACCAGACCTGTAATTATACTGATATTTATGATCCTTAATATGCCAAACAAGTTACCCNTATATATATATATATATATATATGATTTCAATTGTTTAGAAGTTTAACTGTGGTAGTGTAATAAATAGGAGCATACCTATTCTTTACTACTTTCAATGTATTTAGAACATTAACTAATCTAAAGTTGGTGTCAGCATATATAGTAGTGATGGGGAGATTCTAGTCCCTCACTCTTAGATTATCAACTGTATCCTCTCCATAGGACCTACCAGTGACCCCTAGGTCAAATCTCTAGACCAAATTGATAAGAGAATATAGTGTGTCACCCTAGAAGAACCAATTATATGCTATTTATTTGCACTCCCCCCTCGGAAGATCATAATGGCTCTTTCAAAAGTGAAATGTGATACTCGCTAGTTACAGAAATCTTAGCCCTTTCGAGTCTATACGTTTCTCAACAAATTTTGATAATAAAAGTGACCAATTTGTAAAGTAAATGAAGAAATGAAGAAAATATCATTACAAATTTTTGGAATAAAAATAAATTTTAAACAAATAAAAACCACTACTTGATTACTTCATATTGCAAGGTGAAAGAAAGAAAACTACTCAGAATGCATGGAGATCATAAAAAAATATATTTATAAAACTCAAATCCAAAGTACAACACTTAAAAAAATGACCAAGGATTGCTTCAGACATCTCTTCAAAATTCGGTCTCATTCAATGGATCTTCTAGAAAACAACTGTGGTGCATAGGAGCCAAAACTGTCGCGCTTAAGTGCCAACTGCGATCTGCATCTGGAGCCTAGTTCAACTGGTTTTGTCAATTTTTTTTGGTCATTTTGCTCCTTTTTTATGTATTTTTTCTTCTTTTTTCTCTTAAACTCTTTTTCTTTCACATGTAACCAAAAACACACAAAATACCTTTCATTAAAGCATACTATCCTCAAAAATAGGTATAAAATATGCATACAAAATATGTAATTTTATCGTGGATCACAGTGATTAATTTTTCCTTTAATAAATTGAAGGCAATTAGGCATTTTTGATTAAAATCAAATATTGTATCTTTTTTCAAAAGATGACACATAGGCTTTGCAATCTTTGAAAAATCTTTAATGTAACACCTCTAAAGCTTAGCATGTCCTAGAAAACATCTAACTCCTCTCACTGCAGTAGGAGGAGGTGGTTAAGCAAGTACTTGTATTTTTGTTGAATCTACTTCAATGCCACTTTCAGAAATTTTATGTCCCATCACAATTTCTCTTGTGACCATAAATTGACATTTTCCCAATTAAGAACTAAAGTTGCTTCTTCACGGTGTTTTAGAACTCCCACTAAATGATCTAAACATGAATCAAAGGTGGTTCCAAAAACTGAAAAGTTGTCCATGAAAACTTCAATTCCTTTCTCAATTAGATCATAGAAAATAGACTTCACGTGCCTTTGAAAAGTTGCAGGTGCATTAGATAAACCAAAAGGCTTTCTTCTAACAGAAAAAGTTCCATAAGGATATGTGAATGTTGTCTTTTCTTAATCCTCAGAAGCTATAGGTATTTAGTGGTATCCTGAATATCCATCCAAAAAGCAAACATATTGTGTGTGACTAGCATGTCCCACTTTTGGTCCAGAAAAGGTAGAGGAAAATTATCTTTCTTAGTGGCAAGATTCAATTTTCTATAATCAATTCAGATTCACTACCCAGTAACTTATCTTGTTGGAATTAATTCATTTTGTTCGTTAACAGCTATGGTCACTCCCCATTTCTTAAGAACGCATTGAATCAGACTAATCCAAGCATTATCATAAATATGATAAATGATTCCAACATCCAACTGATTTAAAATTTCTTTCTTTACAACATCTTTCATGATAGGGTTCAATCTCCTTTAAGGATCTTCCCTAGGCTTAGGAGTATCCTCCATTAAAATTCTATGCATGCAAATTGAAGGGTTCGTACCTTTATTATCTGTTAATTTCTATCCAAAGGCTTTATTATAATTTCTCAAAGTTTCCATTAATTTTTCTTCTTGATCTTCACTTAATTTTGAGGTATTATAATAGGTAATGTTGATGAGTTCCTTAACAAAACATAGTTTAAATGTGTAAGGAGTACCTTCATCTCAAGTTCAGGAGGTTCTTCAATTGAAGGAATAAGAGGTTTACTATTCTCATTAGTGTCAAAAATCTCAAAACTTCCCTAAATATAGTTTGAACCCTTAATGATTATCTCAATAGATTTATCTTGAAAATCAATATCATTTTCATACCCCATTTCTTATTTTCCTGCTTTAACTTCATAACTTTTTTGAAAATGGTTGTCACTTAAATCATTGATAATCTCTATTCTATAACATTCATCATCTTTTCCTTTATTGGATACTTCATAGATTTTAATACATTAAAATTAACTTCTTGATCATTAACTCTCATGATTAGCTCTTCTTTTTGCACGTCTATCATAGCTTATCCAACAACAAGGAATGGTCTCCCTAAAATGATTGGTATTTCTTTATCTTTCTCCATGTCTAAGAAAATGAACTCTATAGGGAAGATAAATTTATGCACCTTAACGAGCATATCTTCTATAAACCCATTAGGATAAGTGATTTAAGTTTTTGGGGAAGCTTTTTCTGAATTATTGCTTTGTATTCTTTTTTAAGTGCAACAGCCTCATGTTCAATAAACTTCCTTTTCTTATTTAATATATCTTTCACAAGCTTAACATAGCTTGGCATTTTCTCCAGTGCTCAGCAAAAAGAATGTTAATTACTACGTTATCATGCCTTCTTCTCCTATGGCATAGAACTTCATAAATATTTTAAAATTTCTATTATAGTGCATTTGAGAAGAGAAAAAACTCTAGAGAAAATTGTTGAGCATTATTTCAATTCTACTAATAATGAACTTAGGAATTTGAAACATTTAAATTGAATAGAAAGGGATAGAAGAGAAAACACTTCTAATTAAAGTGACCCTTACCCCATGGGACTGAAAGAAATTCTCCTAAGAGGAGAGCCTGTATAAAATATTATTTTGAACACCCAAAAATAGATGACATCTACTCCTGACTTTGTTGATCTGAACCCCAAGGTAAGATGTAGGCAATGATTCATGAGTAAAACTAGTTTAATTAGCAATCTACTTCCTCTTAGAGACATGCACAGATTTACCAACAAAGAAGGAACATTTATTCTTGTTGAATTTCATTCCAGATACCTACTCAAAGAGAATCAGAAAAAAAAAGTTTTTGCACAAAAGCAAGCAAAGCTCTAGTGAAAATGATGATAACATCAGCATAGCAGAGGTTAGATATCAAAAGCCTCACTCTACTATTATAGATCATAGATTGGTTGATAGAGAATAAATTTTGAATCCCCCTAAAGATATAGTCAAAGGAAAGTATAAAAAGGTAAGGGGACAGGGGATCACCTTGTCTCATCCCTCTGGTAGCCATAAATTATCCATGAGTCTGCCTATTGATGTATAAAGAGTAGTAATTATCATGTAAGATAAGCTTAATCAGAGAACAAAAAGGCTGCTAAAAATGAAAGGCCCTGAGCACAATAAGAATATAATCCCATAAGATTGTTTTAATAGCCTTCTTGATGTCCATCTTGAGGACCATATTTCCACCTCTACAAGCTTTATCCAAATCTAATACCAGCTCATGTGTATAAGAATGTTGTTAGAAATGGCTCTCCCTTTGATGAAAGCAGCTTGGGAGGGAGTAACGATCTGATTCATGTGAAGTTGAAGCCTTGAGACTGGGTTCTTATTAACAATCTTATACACAATAGTGAAAAAACTTATAGGTTTGTAATCGGACCATTGAGAATCAGATAGAACTTTAAGAATCATCACAACTTCTTAAACATCTCCAGAAACTTAGAAAATTATTTATCCAATTTCTGCTGTCTAAGTTTCTAAGGAAATGGTGGTAGTGGTGGCCTTTCTAAATTTATCTTAATTGGAGAGACGAATTTTTTCATATTCTCAAGAATATTTTCTTCATGTTTTTCAATTTTCTCAGGTTCCCTCTCCACTTCAATCTTTTTTGTCACTTTAGTATCCAATTCTCTACTTATTCTTAGCCAGAATGCTTTAACTTCCTATTTATTTTTATCATTTAGATTGATTTCAGTGTTAATAGAAAGTGTTCCCTAAGGCCTATTGCTTAGTGAGTTAGTAATTTGTCTTAGTTGATTCTCAGCACTCTAACATTATAATTGGTTCTTCATCTGTAACACCACTTCTTCTATAGATAACTTCTTCTCCTTAATTTGTTGGTTACTAGTAAAGTAAGGAGAATGAGAAGGTCTATAGTTGATACCACCCTAATTGTTTTAGATTCTTAATGGGTTCGCTTGATTGTTCCCCAATTTTGTTGAATTCCACCACTATAATTATTATTCCAATTAATGTTAACCTTGGTTATAATATTTAGAATAAGCGTTATTAGGTCTATTACTATTTGCATTTAAAGTCTTAAATGAAGGTTGAGAATCAATCAATTTTCCCAATGAGTTTTTCTCAATCACATGAGGTGTTTGAGATAAGTTCATTCTGAATTGGTTTAGCTTCCTAGATATAATAGCAACTTGAGATGTCAAAATAGAAATTGCATCAGTATCATGAACACTAGTTACTTTCTTAGGATTGACCATTTCAGAGAGTCATTGAAAGTTGTTAGTAGTCATCTCTTCTATTAATTCATATGCTTCATCAAATGCTTTTGACATCAATAGACCTCCAATAGCATCATCAATAATAGATCTAAGAGATCCTACTAACATATTATCAAATATTTGAATAATCTAACAGTCTGGCAAAGCATGATGTGCATACTTATTAAGGAGTTCTTTAAATCATTCTCAAGATTCTTATATTGACTCACTTTCATACTGAGTAAATGAAGTAATATCTTTTCTAAGCTTAGCAGTTTTTGAAGGTGTAAAATACTTAGCTAGGAATTTCTTCGCTAAATCTCCCCAAGTTCTGATAGATTCAGGTGATAATGAGTTTAACCCCATCTTAACTTTATCCCTTAAGGAAAAAAAAATTTGAAGTCTGACAACATTATTTGATACGCCATCATACTTAAATGTAGCACATAGTTCTAGAAAACTAACATGGTGTAAGTTTGGATCCTTAGATGGTGTCCCCCAAAACTAATAGTTTTGTACCATTTGGATTATGATAGGTTTTAGGTCAATTGATTTAGCTGCTACAGCAGGGGTTTATATGCTCAAATGAATTTCATCTGTTGTAGGGTTTGTGTAATCCCTTAAAGGTCTTTGTACATGATGATGTTTATTTTCAACTATTTGATTATCAACGTTATTATGTGACGTGTTCAACATTTCTTGTAAATTGTTAAGTTTTTTTTTCAAATTTTTTGTATAGTTTGTTCTAACTCAGAATCGTAAGGTACTGAACCTCCAGATCCTGAACTACGCATACAAAAGTAAAAGTTCAAAAAATAAACTTAAACAAAACACTTAAAAATTAAATTTTTTAGGTAAATTATTATTATAATTATATATTTTTCTTATTATTTTAAAAATGTTTTTAACACTCAAAACAAACACTTTTATATTTAAACAACACTATGATTTTTCAAAAATAAGTCTATAGTTTGAATAAAATTTCTAAGTCAAAAGTTTAGTCGTTTCCTTCCTTTCCTGGCAATGACACCAAAAACTTGATCCCTGACACAATGTGTGTGTTCTTCGTGTATAATTATTTCAATTTTAATATAAAAAGATGACACCAAAAACTTTATGCAACAGCGATAGTGCAATGTTTAAATCTTAACTGAATATTATATATCAAAAAATTCTCGCTTTCTTTCCACAACTTAATTTTACACACTAGGGATACTACTATGCAAGTGCACATATCGTTTCAAGTAACAAAAAACTCCGGAGAAGGTGAAAACATTTTTACAAACTTAGTAAACTTTACTTAAACTCTAAATAATTATCTAGGAACTAAAGTCGCAAGTTTATGTGTAAAAGAAGTAAATAAATTCTTCAAATCCTATTTCAAAACTAAAAGAAATTGCTAATTATTTTTAAACTAGTTAAATGGAAAAGATCTCAAATTATGTAAAAGTATTTCCCCTTGTAATGAGATCATAAACAATGTAGGAATCAAATGTTTAAAGGTTTAAATGAAGTTTTGTGACAAATAAGAGTAATCATATTATTTACCATCTTTCGAGTGCATAAAGAACATTGGCTAACCTAGAGTTAAGTTTTAATTCTAAGGTTATGTTGCGAAGGTTCTGGACTCTTACTTCTAGATTACCCATTGTGCCCTCTCTTTATGACTAACTGGTCCTTAAGTTCCAAACTCTAAATCAAATTGGTTAAGGTTCTAGCCTATCATCCTAGAATCACCAATTTACACTCATCAAATCTTATCTCCCAATCTATTTTCACTAACCAATGAGCTACCTTATCACTCACCAGCTTAATTTGATTGAGGAATACATAGCCCTCCAGGGTCATTATGGCTTCATAACAAGTTTTAACATAACAATTGGTCAAATTGAATATGTAAATTAAGTATGAAGTATTGAATCATCACAAGTATGGAATAAGAGAAATCTTAAATTCTAATCTTACACAAGATTAGTTCTTATTGTAAGGAGAAAAAGAAAACTACTCAGATCTCACAGAGATAACATAACAAAACATGATTTGTATTAAAATTCAAGTTCACATAATAAACAAAAATCAAACAAGAAAACAAGTACTTACCTTAAACTTCTCCCCAAGCAAATCCTCTAAAGTTCCATTGATGATTTCTTAACTCTCTTTACAATTTCACTCTAAGAGACACACCCCCCCCCCCAAAAGCTCTCCCTCACAAACACACATCCCACACAACACACTCTCTCCTCTTCTTTTCACACAAACTTCTTGGCCTCTCTTGATCCTTATATGATAACTCTCAAAATCTCCAAGATTCACTTCAAATGCAGCTTCAAAATTCGTCCAAATTCAAAGCATATTCATCAAAATTGATTATGATGCCCAACTATGGCGCCTAGATGCCAACCTTCTAAAAGGAGAGAATAACAGCCTAGCGCCTAAGCACTAGATCCTGTCGCCATGGTGCTAGCTTATCTGTTTTCACGTACGGGCCTGGTGCATAGACACCAAAAGTTGGTGCATATGTGACAGTTCATTTTGTGTTACCTTGCTCCAATTGAACACTTTTTTCTCGGATTTTGCTCATCTTTCTCTAAAATTTCATCTCTTGTACCTGCAACTAAATACATACAAAATATCTTTCATTAAAGTTCAATATCATTAAAAATGAGCAATA
>JXCR01008783.1:31533-62060 GCA_002079205.1 Phalaenopsis hybrid cultivar | reverse complement strand
GAGTGGCAGCCGGTATCCTCCCAACCTAACCACAGAATTAAGGACCAAACTTTGGATTAGTCAATGTTCTTTATGCACTTGGAAGAAGGTGAAGAATAGAATTGCTCCTATTTTGCATAAAACAATTTATATTTATTTTTTTACATGATTTTAATTTCTTCACAATCCATATACTCGTTTTAAAGGGAAAGGATGTTTTCTTAAATTTGAACTCTTCATTATAAAAACTTTGTTTAGTTTTCTTAAATTTTAGTTTTGAAAGTTTAGCAATTAATTTAATTAACTTATTCTTTTAATTGCATTTTATTTAGCATTCACTAATTTACTCTACATTCAAATTTCATAATTCACTTTTGTAATTTAAATTATAGTTTACATTATAATCTTATGAATTTACTTATAAGGATTTCCAACTTCCCTGTGGGATCAATTTCTAGGACTCCATTAGAGTTTTTTATTACTTGAGTGATACGTATACTTACATTATTTTTAGGGGATTTGGCAATTAAAGATTTTTAAAAGATAAAACTATTTTACTAAAGTTATTTTTGTTGGAGTAAACTGCATATTTAATGTTGTATTTGTCGTGTGTATTTTGAAGTATTGAAAAAAATTTGCAAAATTTAACACACTAAATCCAACCGCATCACAACCCAAAGTCAGTTTTTTTAACATTTTACCCTAAATTGACTATCAAGCTTTCCATGCTGAATTTGGTGGTTTAATAAGAGGATTTGCATGGTTGTCAACCTATCAAAAGAGTTATGGTAAGATGGCACATGGAATGGAAGCAATTTTTTAAGCATGGGAAGGAAATTTCCCTTCTTTTTTCCAGCCTCCTGAGAGGCTAAGTGGGGAATCTGAAAATTTATTGAGGAGAACATATTTTAAGTTGAGGGAGAAGTGCTTGGAGAGCTCTAGAGAACTAGAGGAGCTTGAGGGTTTTTTTTTTCCTTTTAGAAGAACTCTTGGTAAGGGAAATATTTTCTCATAATATCCTTGGCCCTCCATCCTCTTATACTTTATCCTTTCCTCCTCCACCTTCCACTACACATTTCTTTGAGAGTGATAGTGAGTGAGTGTTCTAAAAAGAGGAAATTTTCCTCTTAATTTTGGGAAGTGAGAGAAGATTTATCTCTTATGTGAAGGAGTGCCTCTTCATGTAGGTGAGAACTTTCGAATCTCTTATTCTTTTCATTCTAGCCAGCCATAGGATCTGTGTTAGAGATCCAAGTTAAGCTGTCTTGATAAAGATAAGCCTCTAGGCTAGGAAGCTTTCTTTACCTTAAAGCTTAACTTTTCCTTGAATTTTTTCCTTGAAACTCTTTGCCATTAACCCAAAATATGGGATTTTAGTAATCCTGTGATTGACTTGGTGACTCCATATGTTGTATGGGTTGGATAGAGCCCTTAAAAAGTTTGGATAATGAAGATCTTTGTGTTTTTCATTCCCTAGGCCGAGAAAGTTTCAACCATGAAGGGATAGTTCATTTCGTGAGGGGTTCTCTTCTTGAAAGAATCGCTTTCTTGCTTTTGCCAAATTGACCGAAGATAGGTATTATTATCTTCTTAGACTGTAAGCTTAATATGATAAGAGGTTGGTACATCTTGCCCATACAACCCTAGGCTTCCCATGAGGTTGTTAGATCGAGCCTATCATCGCAAAAAATGATCATTTTCATCTTCAGATGTGATTGCATTAATGTGGCTTGCATTGTGTGATTTTTTTAATATGCATTAAATACTATTTTTGCTTGCTTCATTACTTCGATCAATTGGCTGCCAATGATTCAATTTCATTGATCGACGATCCCTATCATTTCGTTCAATCAGCCACCATTGGCTCAATCGCATTTATCAGCATTTTTTATCACTTTGATTGATCGACCGCCAATGGCCTAATCACATCGAGCGACAATGTTTGTCACTTTGATCGATCAGCTCCTAATGGCCCGATTGCATTGATTGACTACGAACAGTATGATTGCATCGATCAAAAATTTCCTTCGCTTAGATCAATCGACTTCCAATGGCCCAATTGCATTCATTAGCAATTTATGTCATTTCAATCGATCAAATACCACCCTCCTGATCACATCTATCACTCATTTCCATCGCTTCAATCAATTGGCTGCTACATGAATGATCATATCGATTGACAATTTTTATCATCTTGACTGGTCGGCCTCCACCGGCATGATCAACTTGATAGACCACTTGCATTCGAATGTCACAATATCACAAGCTTGTTCCATATTGCATTCATGAGCATATTCACACTATTATCCTAGAATTCATCTTGTAGACATATATTTCACTATGCTCATATTGGATATTTGCACCCAACTCAGGAGAAATGCTCTATGAATTTTCTTCTTGAGATTTCATGTGTTGTGGGGTTCCATGTCACTAATGTTTGCACCCACACTCATGCACCCTTGCATGTTTGCTTTGCATGGCATCCTACATGTTCATTTCTTGCATGTTTGAGTCTGCTTAAGTCATTATTTTCACACACTCACTTTTGATACTCATGTGCTTGCATCAGTAATAGCTTGCACATCAAGCTTACCTGACAAGTAATTTTCTCTAAAGAGAATTGCATTAGTCCATCTTTCAGTTCATGCATCCATGTCATTTGAACCAGTCTTTTGGGTCATGACCTCGTGGCCTCTGAAGCCATCTTTCGGGTCATGGTTCTTGTAGCCTCTGAACCCATCTATTAGGTCATCTCTTCATCACCTTTGAACTCATCTATCAGGTCATGGCCTCGTGGCCTATAAACCTATCTCATAAGTCATGCTCGCATGGCCTTTGAGACTATCTTTCAAATTATGCATCTTAGCCTCTAAACCCACTGGACAGATGATTCATGTTACCCTTTCTTTCATGGCAGTGCCACTGCATTGATATGAGCACACTCCCTGCATGTTGTGTGTTTTCTTGTCTTAGTGCCTCACACTTACATCTTCACACTATCGGTGTAGTCATAATTAATATATTTCATCATATACTTTCGAAGAATGTTTGTTATCTATGATCCCTCCTACCTTGATGTAGAGGTCATAATGCATTGAATCATTTTGTATTCTCATGTGCATTTCCCTGATCTTCTTGATGATGAAGTTGGCTTGCCAGCTGAGTGACTCGTTGTTGACCTCACTTTTGGTTGAGGTCTATTCTTTTTTCTTTAGTAGCTAGGGTCTAGCCATAGGACTTTTTTGTTGATTACTTCTAGAGAACTAAAAAAGGAACCCTCACCATTATAAATTCTAAACACTTCTCTGCTCAACTTAAAGTTCCACATATTGGTCCTAACCTCTAGCACTTAATAGGCGGGGCCAATATGGTGGAGCTCAAGAGGAGTCCCCATAGGATTGCTTGGTCTTAGGGTTGACCCTAGGTGTTGGTCTGAAGCTAGTTCATACACTTTCACCCCACTCACAACCCTAAACTCAAACTTGTTGACTTTGACCCCTTAATTTTTGGGAGACTCGTGTTGATGGTCCTCTAGACCCACTAGCCCTAGGTTAGGGTTTGGCTATGACCAGTACATAGAGGAGCCAAATGGAAGTTCCATTAGTCCATGGCTCATATAGGGTGGTTGGCACCACAATTTCACCAAAATATCCAACTTGGTTTTTTGCCCCCAAATCTACCCAAATTACTTAAACACCCCCAAATCCAAATTTTGACCAAAATTCTCAATATAATCCAAACTACCCAAATTTGTTCAAAAGTCATTTTAGACCATTTCAAACTACCTTAATTGCTCAAAACCACCCAAATTTGGCAAAATTACCAAAATACCCTCAAATTTTCCAAAATTATAAAAATACCCTTGATGGCCCAAACTTTCCCAAAACCTTCAAAAAAATTTCAAATATCTCCAAAACCAATTTGAACCCTTCCATTGAGCCCAATTTGATCAATTTCACCAATTTTGAACAAAAGCACCAAATTGCTCTTAAGGACCTAATTTCCCCAAATTCATCTCAAATATCCATCAATTTGATCTCAATCTCCCCCAATTTCAATTCTATGCTCAAATTCATCATAATTAAACTTAATTCAAACCAAATCCAAGTCCAATTGACCCACATTTGGGTCCAATTTCAACCCAAATCAAAAAGCCCTGATTTGGCCTAAAACCAAAATCTCATTCAAACACCCAAATCTTTATAGTTGCCTCAATTGTGCATCATAAACTCATTTAAACATTTCCACACATCAAATTGAACCTTTAATTGGCCTTGGTCAAGCCTTAATTTCACCTAAAATCAACTTGGACCAAAACCCCCAATATGTCCATGTCTCTAAATGTCACCTAATTGAATGCCCAAACCCCAAATTTGACACCCAATTGATGTTAAGAACTCTTCATGGCATTCCTCTAGACCATTTTGAGACATCAATTTGGACCTAGCTCAACCCTAGCCCAACCTAAGCCCAAGTCTAGCCCAACATACCCAAATTGATCAAATGTCCAAATTCCTTCAAATTGACCCACCAAATCAACACAAAATCACTCCAAATATTTTCTAAATTCTTTGGGACAATCTTATACACCAAATTTCTTAATCAATTGAGTATAATATCATGGCTAGCCTAACCCAAACCAAACTTCAAGATAATTTGAACCATTGAACCCCTTCACCAAAATTGACTTAGTCATGCCTAAATGACCAAATTAATGACACCACAGCCACCAAGTACACCCTAGTGACTAGCCTAGACCCACCTAAACCAGCTAAGGTAGGTTATGGACCAATGGTTTCCTAAATTAAGAGATTTCATCCAATTTTTGGGTCTAAGCCAAAATATCTTCACCATCATGATAAACCATTAGTGGTTAATCATAATTAACCCTCCCCCTGGCTCACTTAACTTATCTGGCCACCATCCATAGCCCTGCCGGCTGGCCGAGTGGCCGGAAAACACCAAAACTGAGAGCCCCCATGCCTTAACTCAAACACAATTTCACCATCCAATGTGTCCATCTCTGATTGGTATTTGGCATTTTGAAGCCCACCAGATAAGCACTTAATTGAACCCAAATTGAAGCCTTGAGCGCCACTCTAAGCCCCTCTATTTTAACCACCTTCTCCATGGCCAAAGGGGAGCTAACCAAAATCCTTGGGGAAACTCCGCCAAAATCTCAGCAGAGACTCTCCAAGCCTTCCACAGCTCAAGCCAACCATTTTCCTCATCTGTTTCCCTTTGTGAAAGCTCAATTTTGAGCTCAAAATCAGGCCGGAACCAAGACACATTTCTCCACAACCCCACAGTGAACCAAACTCCAAATAATTGTGCACACACCATCCCCAAAGTGAGAGGAGTTTATCCCCCACAAAAGCCCCCTCTCAAACAGCCCCTAACCTACCTCTAGACCAACACCTGAAATTAAGTTTGGTCAAAATCATAGTTATACAATTCATTAGGGCTTGAAACTTCATCTGGAGGTTTGTTGGACCCAATTGAAGCTACCACAACCATCTGATTGAGGCCTCACCTCTCAGACAAAGGTGTTGAGCTCTAACCCTAACCCAAGCTTCTTTTGATTCTCCATGCGTAATGGCTTGATTTCAAGCTTGATAAATCGTATAGATTTGTTTGTCTTGAGTAGATGAAAGTTTAAAAACAAACCCCATGCAATTTGGTTGAGTCTAGGAAAAGAGCTTAAGGTTTTAGTCTGAACGATTATCAGGTTAAGACATTTGAGGACTATAACGAGCAGTCGTCTGATTGCACGTTTATTTCATCAACGGAGGAAATCAAGTCGGATTAACCTTTGGTGTGAAAAGGCGGGATGTGTGGTAGCTGAGGTGGATGGCGACATTAAATGGAAGAGTGCCGCGTGTGAGTTCGGAGCCATCGTAGGATGAGGTGGCGCCGTGTGTTTAAGTAAGAAAATATGGATTTTCTAAAATATTTTTAATGCTTGATTTTTAAAAAACCATATCTTTCTTTAGAAAAATCATAAAAATAAAAGAAAATTATCATCTTTCTTGGTGAACAGAGGAGCATAATGTAGATAAAATAAAATAAAAGAAAATTATCATCTTGCTCGGCCAAAAATAAAAATTATATGTCAAGCATATGATTTTTAATTAATTAAATACTCTCTGAGGTATTTTAATCATTATGATTAATACTTATCACCATGAGTTGAATTTTTTTAGGGTTGGTTCCTCATGACAGAGGGCATCTTCTATGATTTTTCCAAAGTCAGAGAGCACCTCTGTGTTTTTAACCCTAATTTTCGGCCTAAGTCGCTATTTTAGCTTTATTTAATTATATAAATTAAAAAATCCCACAAAAAATTACGGGATCAATTTTGTTAGGTTTCCAGTAGTCAGAGGAGCTTAGGAAAAATAATGTGATGATTTGAATAATTTTCTATCTTTTTGTTATTAATTAAATATTTTTGGTTTGTATTAATTTATTAAAATTAGATATAAAATAAAATTTGATAAAGTTAATTCTACATTGTTTATAAAAATAAATTCAACGCACTGTAAAAATTTCAAATTTATTTAAGTTGATTTGGCCATTAAAGTGAATTTTGTAAGTAAAAATGGTATTTTTGCACAAAATAATTTAAATTAAATTAAATAAGCTTAGAAAAATTATGAAAAAAAGTTTTCTAAGTTCCTTGTGACTAGGGGCATTTAATAAAAATAAAAGTTATTTTGTGAAAATAATTAAAATAATCAAAATTTTCAAAAATATAAAAATAATAATAATAATATTAGTTCACAATGTGTGCAATTGTTTCCTGATCACTTGGGACCCCTTAAAATATTTTTCCTAATTTTTCTAAATTTAAAATAAATTTCTAAAGGCCTAAAATGCATTTTTCTTATTTTCCCATTAAAATAATTACAATAAATTAAATTTAAATCATAAAAATATAAAAGTTGTTCCTATAAGTTTCTCAGACCTATGAGGGTTTAATAAAAATTAAAAAAGTGATTTTTGATGATTAAAACAAATTTTTGGTATTTAAATAATCATTAAAAAGGACCTTTAAATAATTATAATAATTACAATATCATTTGAAAAACCATAAAATTTTTTCTAAGTATTCTTCTGACCTAAGAAAGCCTCCAATAGTTTCCTTATAAATGAAAACTTCAATTTGATTAATTAAATAAATTAACAATGAAAAATCTTATTTTTGGGTTAAAATAATTATTTTAAATTAAATCAAATTTTGAAAAATCATGCTTTCCGCCCCTGATATTTTAATTAATCCATGGATGGGATACTAAAAAATTTTCAAGGCCATTTGAATTTTTCTTGAAGAAATATAAGATGAGGAGCCCCGAAGGCAAGATAGTAATTTTAGATTTTAGCGTCTTAATCAAAATTCAAGATTAGCCAATTGGGATGGGTAACTTTGATCCTTAATAAATATATTGGATGATTGAAATGCAATAGGTTAAAGGTAGAAAACAACTTGCCACCTTTGCATAATAAGAATAGAATGGTAATTTCGTGAATTACTCTTTGAGAGTCAAACAAAAAAAAATTAAAAGATTCTTAAGTGATGGGCTTAAGCTAGGAAGATGATGATTTACTTACCTTAAGCCTAAAATTGAGGATGATGTGATCTTTCAATAAGAATATATGTCACTTAAACAAAAATTTTAACCACCAGTATTTTTCTTCATTATGATTGTTAAGGGTTTGGTAATGACCTAGGCTCAATGTTTAAACTCAATTGATTGGATCTAGAAGATGATACGATTGGGGACTAACACCTCTTAAACACTCCAAGCCCATTTTTTATGAGCACCAAATCTTTAATGACTTAATCTTGCCTTAGGGGCATTCATCTATATAATCTTTTGTCAGCGTTATTTTTGGTTGGAGGAGTTGCCGGTAAGAAACGGTCGGTCACCGAAATCAAACTCTCGTCGCCCGCTTCGGAAGAATGTTTTAATTTACATATATTTAGTTTTAGAAAAATATGAAATCAAACCGACCCCATATTTTTCATAGTTTAAATGAATGAGCGTTGTACCTCAAATCCTGTATCTATCCCGAAGGATAAAAACAAGACTTGAGGTATGAGGCTCGATTAAATAAATTAAGGAATATATGACATCCGTTTGATATGTGGAACCATTGTATTTGCCGACAAGTTTCACTGTTTAATATAAAGAATTAAATAGGGTTTATATTAAGTTGGGTTCGGACATGCTTCCTATAAAAGCAAGCCCCTATAGTTAATTAAATCTAAAATGACCAAAGTCACCTAAGAAGACTCTCGATAAAAATCAGGAAATATTATCTTCAAGGAGTTTCAATGGGTAGGACTTTTCAATGAGATCGGACGTAGAGGTGTGAAAGGGGATTGGTTTAAATTTGGAACATTTTGTTGTAGAATCCAAAGGAAGAAGAACTAGGGGTTTTCATGGATCCAGAGGAGAACCCCGGTGACTTCCCAAGCTATCCTAATGTTTCGCTTCATTTCTGAGGAGAAATATTTAGGTGTTTCATCCTTCCTATTTTATTTGTTAGGGCTTACATTCGTGTGAAACTATCACACAAATAGCCTGGAAGATGTGAGGGTTTAGGTCATGACGAACGAAGACCTCGGAATCCTAAGACGAGTTAGGACTTGTATTGTATAGCAGAGCTGTACAAAAGCCTAAAGATAAGGTGAGGATTTACTTTGCATAAGCAAGCAACCTTGAAGTCATATGGCTTTGTTGTTTATATCTAAAGAAGGAAAATTGGTTTAGCTGGGGAAGACAGGTTTTGCTGTTAAAGATTGTCGTGCTACCCACCATGCTAGCTCCGAGCTCCTTGTCGCGATGAGTTTGAGTTTTCTAGTGTGTTAAGTTATGATGACAAATCAGGTGGCCCTATGGTTGTAGTTCTTTAAATTTTATGGGGGATTGTTAAAGTTTATTAGAGTGACACCAGTTAGGATCCATGGTTCCCTCGTTCCGGCACCACAATTTTCTATTAAATTCACTTAGTCCAAATGAATTTACTAAACTCAACTTAATGAGTTCCATAATTTCATTTAGACCTTGGGAAGCCTCGTTACACTTAGTCCAAATGAATTTACTAAACTCAACTTAATGAGTTCCATAATTTCATTTAGACCGACTTAGTCTAAATGAACTTACTAAACTCAACTTAATGAGTTCCATAATTTCATTTAGACCGTAGGAAGCCTTATTAGCAACCGTAGGTTTCATCCTCCCAGGAATTCCAGATCATCCGATAAAGAGACTGTGGGAAGCCTCGTTAGCAACCGTAGGTTACCTCCTCTGAGGGATTCTCGATCATCAGATAGAGACGTCTTAATTTAGTTGCAATTGTAGTTTTGTGTGATGTTTGTGATTAAATTTTGAGCTGTTTTATATTTAAATTTAGTTGAAGTTGTAGTTTTGTGTGATGTTTGTGATTAAATTTTGAGTTGTTTTATATTTAGAATGTTGTGGCGGTGAATTTTATCTTGATTGATTTTAGTTTTAGTTTTAGTTTTGGTTTTGGTTCTGGTTTTGTAGCTATCCTGATAGTTTTAGTTTTCATGCGGGGTGACATCATGCAAGGTTTGCATGTATAAAAGTACAGTATGAAAGTACAAGAAAGACAACGCTGCAAACTGTAAAAGCGTACCTGGCGAGTTTTCTCGTTCCACCACCTGAAACTCAAAATGCATGTCAGGACAATTTATATGAAGCAAGGAAGTAAAATTTTGATGACCTACCTAACCCTAGGTCATATCTTGGTGGGAAAGAAGCAAAACTTGGGCTTGTGATGTTTAAAATATGTTTTAATGATGTTTACTTTTTCTAATCCTTATTTAAATGAAACTTGATTTAGCCTAAGTCACTACTAAGCCATTAAGACTTTGGTGAGTGTTTTAGTCATTGCAAATGAAATTAACTTATAAGTGATGGTGATGATTCATGTTTTCTTGTTTTTTGTTCATCAAATAGGGGTATTAAATTAGTGAGTTATTAACACCCAAAATCATACCCCTAAATCTAGGATCATTTAATCGGCTAGGCTCCCAAATTTATGTAATTTAAGGAAATTGCAAATTTATCCTTTTTAATTAGAACAAGTGAGATTGGTTTCTACCAGTTAACCCCCTGTGTTTCAAACATCCAAATATGTTAATTAAAATCAAATATTTCCCATTTCCCTTTCTGAAATTAGGCCTAAATGTTAATTAAGGCTAAATTTCCAAAATTACACATTTGCCCCTAAGGCTCTATCACTTCATAATTCATCAAATTTCATCCAAATGACTTTGAAATTTTTATCCTACCTCATTCATGGGTCAATTAAGATATTAGAGGAGAAAATGTGATTTTTCAAAATTTAATTTAATTTATATAATTATTTTCATGCAGAAATGATAGTTTTCAAAGAAAATTTCCTAACTTGACCAACGTGAAACCTAATCACTTAAAATTTTTACTGCTGGTAGACCTAAACTATAGAAGCCTTTGGACTAAATTTCATGATTTTAAGTTCTTGGGTATTTATTAAATATAAAATATTTTGAATGGGTAAAATTAAGTTTTATATTTTTGAAAAATCTTCCTGAGGTTAGAGTACCCCGAGGAGAAAATTTTATATTTTTATGAGTTTTATTTGATTTATTGGAATTATTTTAGTGAAAATTCATTTTTAGCCTTTAAAAATTATTTTTAACCTTGAAAATACAATATCTTTATTTTAGAAAATCAGGAAAAATATCACAATTGTTCTTAAGTTCTTAGGAAGCAATTTAGAATATTTTGATGAATTTTATTATTTTTCTGAATTTTATGAATTTTTAAATATTTTAAATAATCAAAATGGACTCAAAAATCAAGTTTTTATTTTAAATACCATTTTATTTTTATAAAATACCCCTGATCACGGAGAACTCAAAAAACAAGTTTTTTTGTAAACTTTGGGGTTATATTTTGATTTGTAAAAAATTATTTAAGTGCCAAAATGATATTTATCTTTAAAAAGCAACTTAGGCCAACAAATGAACTCAAAATGATTTGTAACTTTTATGGTGAGTTCTTTGGATCCTAAACAATAGTGGAGATCAAAAATCAAGTCATTTTTTTATTTATATTTTTCAAAATTAATTATCTTAGTGATTTAGGGTTTGTAAAGATTAGGTAAATTTTGAATGACTTGGCTCATGAGAAATTTTCCTAAAGGTTCTCTGTTCATCATAAACCTTCCAAAATTTTCTTGGATTTCTCGAAGTAACATGCTAATTTTCATGATTAATTTAAGCAAAAAAATGCACCTAAACTTGAAAAATATGATTCTCTGTCTAGGGACCTCTGACTTTAGAAAAATCAAGGAATGTTTCTTTTGACAGAGACTACAACATGCCAAAAATCTAAGCTATGATGAAATGCCTATATGCATGGAGAATCAAAAGATTTCTAACCCTAATGGATTTTTAAAAAAATCAAACATGCATCAAATGGACATAAAATTTAATCCACATTATTCTCCTCTGTTCACTGAGCAAGAATGTATTTTTCATTTTTGTGATTTTTCTACACCAAGATATGGATTTTTGAAGTTAAGGGTCATTTTTTGAATTATTTAAATCTCTATTTATCTATTTAAACACGCGGCGCCACATCAATCTACGGCGGCTCCGAAGCTCCATGCGGCGCGCTCCCATTTGACGTCGTCGTCAACCTCAATGCTGACTCAGCCCATGATTTATGTTTCGAAGCGATGTTCGGCTCGATCTTGACCATCCATCCGATACATGCCCGATCGAACAGTGCTCTGTCATCGTCCCTGATAGCCTAGCCCGAGAACTGTTCATTTTCTAAGCTTGATATCTCCCTCATTTCTCAACCAAATTAAATGATTTTTTTAAATGCTCGTCNATTTTTCTACACCAAGATATGGATTTTTGAAGTTAAGGGTCATTTTATGAATTATTTAAATCCCTATTTATCAATTTAAACGCGCGGCCCCACATCAACCTACGACGGCTCCGAAGCTCCACGCAACGCGCTCCAATTTGACGCCGCCATCCACCTTAGTGCTGACTCGGCCAGCAGTTTATGTTCCAAAGCATTGTCCAACTTGATCTCGACCGTCCATCTGATACACGCCCGATCGAACGAAGCTCCATCATCGTCCCCGATAGACTAGCCCGAGAACAGTTCATCTTCTAAGCTTGATATCTCCCTCATTTTTCAACCAAATTAAATGATTTTTTTTTAAAATGCTCGTCTAGACTAGAGGAACATATTCAGACAATTATGATGCCATGAAATCAACTCAAAACAAATGGAGAGTTCAAATAGGCTCGGGAGGAGGATAAGTTTTATACATTGGCTCTGAGAAGTGAAGCTTCAATCAGTGGTTCTTGGCACATTTGTTGGGGTCCAAGGAGGCTAGGGATTGAGCCTCTGGTCTTGGTGAAATGTTTAGACCCGAATTCGACAAAGGTCGATTTCACGTATTGGTATAGAGCTATACTAGAGGCGATTTCAGAGGATAATTTGATGGGGCTTTGTCTTTTCTTGCTATTGTGAAGGTGTGGGCACAAGTAATTGGAGTTTGGTGGAGTTTTAAGGGATGTCATGTTTCTGCCCTAATTTTCAAGCTCAAAATTAGGGTTACATAAAGGGAATCAGGGCAATGGAGTGATTGGAATGAGTTGTGGAGGTCTCAAGAAAGCTCAAGGAGTGATTTGGAGGTCACTCTCTGAGAAAATTTCAACACTCCTTCCATGGCCGTGGAGGCGAGTTTTTATAAAAATGGCTAAGGAGTGGCTCTCAGGGCCAATGTTTGGGTGCAATGTGATACTTAGGTGGAGGGCAGAAGAGCTCTATCATTTGATTTGAGTGAGGTGGCCTCTGGGTTTGATTTGGCTGAAATTCAAGAGGGGGTGGCCCTCAGTTTTAGCCTCTTCGGTGACTAGGCCAGCCAGCCATGGCAAGGGGAGGTGGCTAGGAGCTCAGGAAACCTAGGGGAATATTTCACGGCAATTTAATGGGCTGAGGTTTAGTTTTGACAAAAATATCTTAAGCCTAAGCAAATATGGAAAACATATCCCTTAATTTAGAGGACCTTTGGTTCATGGCTTAGTTTAGGTGATTTGAAGAGGTTTATGTTGGACACTAGGGTCCAACTAATGGCTGTGGAGTCATTAATTTGGTGACTTTGGGGTAGTTAGGCCATCTTTAGTTCATGGGTTCAATGTGGGTTCAAGTGATCAAAGCTTGGGTTTGGGCCAGGCTAACCATGTCAATTGGCCCAATTGATTGATCAAAATTGTGTAGATTACTTTTTATGAAGATTTTTGGTGAAGAATTGAAATGATTTTGAGTTCAATTGGAGTGTCAATTTGAAGAATTTTTGAAATTTGGTCAATTTGGGCATGTTGGGCTAGATAAGGGTCTAGGTTGGGCTAGCCTTAGGCTGAGTCCAATTTAATGTTTCAAATGATCAAGGGAGATGTTGTGAAGATGTTTTATTAAGGAATGGAGTGGAAATTTTTGGGCTAAGGTCATCAATTTGGTGAGATTTTGAGACATGGCTAATTTGGAGAAAATTTGGGGCTTTTTGGACTTAGGTTGAAATCAAATGAAATTGAGGCTTCACCAAGGCCAATTCAAGGTCAATTTTGATGTATGGAAATATTATGAAGGATTTTCAACACAATTTGTGGCAATTTGAGTTGTCATGTGTTCAATTTGGTGGAACCAAGTCATGGGGCCAAAATTGGGGTTTTGATCTAAATCAAAATTGGACTCAAATGATGGACTAATTGGGCTTGAACTTGGTCTATATTGGTCATATCAAGAGTGAATTTGAGTTTATAATTGAAATTGTGGTAAATTGAGACCAATTTGATAAGCATTTGAGGTGATTTGGGGAAAATATGGGCCTTCAAAGGGCAATTTGGGAGTTTTGATCAAGGATGGTTAAATTTGGCCAAATTGGGTCATGTGATAGTTGAGGAAAATGAAATTAGGAATATTTGGGAGGTTTTAGAAAATTTTAGGATTTTTTAGAATTTTTGAAATTTTGTGGTAAGGAGGAGTATTTTGGTAATTTGGCCAATTTTGGTGATTTTGGGTGGTTTGAGTATTTTGAAAGGTTTTGAAATAATTTTTGAACCAAGTTAGGTATTTTGGGTAAATTTGGAAATTTTGGCCAAATTTGGGGTCCCAAGGGTATCTAGGTAATTTGGGGGAATGTAGGGGCAAAAGGTTAGGTTGGGTATCTTGGTAGAGTTGAGGTACCAACCACTATTAATAAGTCATGGACCAATGAAAACCCCATTTTGGGTCCTCTATGTAGTGATCTTTTCTAAACCCTAGCCTAGGGCTAGTGGGTTTAGGGGACCACCTACATGAGTCTCCCAAAAGTATCAAGGGACCAAAGCCTAGAAGCTTTAGGGTTGTGAGTAATTGTGAGTATGAGTATGTGCCTTAAGCCCTAGACCAACATCCAGGGTCAACCCTAAGGTCCAACAGTCCTAAGGGTGACTCTCTTTGAGCTCCCTCATAATGGCCCCACCTACTAAGTGCTAGAACTTAGGATCAATATGTGAAACTTCAAGTTGAGTAGAGAAGAGGGTAGAATTTCTAATGGTGAGGGTTCCTTTTCTAGTATTCTAAGAATAGTCAATAGGAAAGTCGATGGCTAGACCTTAGGCTACTAAAGAGGAAAAACTAAACCTCAACCAAAAGTGAGGTCAACATCTTTATAGTAAAGTATCAAATTGATTAAGTATTTTATCCTTGGGATAATTGAATTGTCAAACTTCACCGGGCAACGGGGTGATCACACTCTAAACTTGGCTGATTAATAGAACAATGTGACAAGTTCTAAATGAACTTGAAATGTTTCAAGAGATCCTCGAAGTAGTTCAGGGTCATTCCCCCGAACACTTCAGAATCTTTTGGATATTTTGAAGGTCAAGTTGAACTTGCCATATTTTATCCTAAAATTATCCACTAAGATCTTCTGAGATTTGATAAAGTCATAACAGGGGTTTGGTAGTTATACCTTCATCTACTTCTGCAATTTAGATTCCCTACAAAATTATATACATGTCTTGCAAGTACTAACCTTTCAGGTGGAGGAATGAGAAGAATCGATAGGTATGCTTTTAAATTATTGCATTTTTTTGTACTTCTTCCTTCAAGCTTACATGTTAAACAACGATGTCACCCTGCATGCTAAAACCAAAACTGCTAGAATAGCCACAAAAATAAAACAAAAATTTAAAAATCAAACAAGATAAAATTCACCGTCACAACATTCAAAATGTAAGACAACTCAAAGTTTAATCACAAACATCACAAAATAAAAATCACAACTAAATTAAAACGTCTTTTTTGGATATCGGGAATCCCTTGGAGGAGGTAACCTACGGTTGCTAACGAGATTTCCCACAGTCTAAATGAAAGTGTGGAACTCATTAAGTTGAGTTTAGTAAATTCATTTGGACTAAGTGAATTCGAAAGAAAATAGTGGTATCGAAATGAGGGAACCGTAGGATCCTAACCGGTGTCACTTTAATCAACTTTAATATGCCCCATAATATTTAAATAACCATGACCCTTAGGAACATGTGATTTGACATCATGACTTGACACATTAGAAAACTTAAACTTGTCACGACAAGGAGCTTGGAGCTAGCATTATGGGTAGCACTGCCATCTTCAATAGCAAAACATGTCTGCATCAGCTAAACCATCCTTTATTTAGAACTAAACAACCAAGCCATAGAACTTCGAGGTTGTCCTCCTAGTGCAACATAAATCCTCAACCTTATCTTTAGGCCTTTGTGTGGCTCTGTTATACTATATAAGCTCTAACTAGTCTTAAGATTCGGAGGTTGTCATTCATCACGACCTAAATCCTCATATCTTCCAGGCTATTTGTGTGATTATTTCATACGAATGTAAGCCCTAACTAATAAAATTTGCAGGATGAAACATTTAAATAATTTATCTCCATAACTAAAGACAAACTATAGGGTAGATTGGGAAGTCACCGAGATTCTTCTCCTGATCTATGACATCCCCTAGTCTCTCTTTCATTGGATTCCATAATATGTTGCAAATTTGAGCCACTCCTCTTCACACCTTTTTGTCTGATCGCTTTGAAAAGTCTTGTCTTTTGAAACTCTTTGAAGATAATATCCCCTAATTTTTATCGAGAGTTTTCTTGAGTGACTCCACCATTTAAGATGTATTTAACTATAGAGGCTTGTTCTTATGGGAATCATTTCCAAACCTAACTTAATATAAACCCTATTTAATTTTTCATATTAAATCGGGAAACTTGTCGGCTTATAAATAAAATGGTATATTTCTTAGTTTATTTGATCGAGCCTCATCCTCAAGTTTTGTGTTTATCTTTCGGGATAGATACATGGCTTGATGTGTAGTGCTCTATCATTTAAAATATGAAAGATATGAGATCAGTTTGATTTCATATTTTTCTGAATATATATATATATATATATATATATATATATATATATATATATATATGTATGTATATTTGGAAAAATATTAAGATTTCATTAAGTTGGGGAAGAAGTAGTACATCTAGTATAAGGAAGAGAACAAGGTCTCCCCTTATCAATAAAGAAAGATCTGTAGGAGGGAGTACATCAATCTTTGGAGCAAAGGATAAAGCACCCTGAGTAGCCAACCAGTTAGCACACTTGTTGCCTCCCTAAGGATGTGGGTCCAATGAATTTGTAGGTTGTAAGTGGCTATCATATTTNTATATATATATATATATGTCTTTCCGAAGCGGGCGACGGGATTCTGATTCCGGCGATCGATAGCTTCCAACGGGCAACTCCTCAACTTTTTAGTGTCAACACCCGTCGCCACTCATGGTGTGTTAGCGAGTATTACCTGTAAGGATGTCTCCGCAGGTAATATCAATTATTACATCGTGATTGGCACACATATGTCATGCGAAGGTTCCAAGGGTCCTAATAGGTGCCACTTAGGCTTTTCTTTCTTAGGACCTATTTTTAAAAAATAAAAATTATCATATTTTATATATGCATCATACTTTCAATACCTACTTTGATGCTATTGTATTCTTATCTTATACCGTCCATGAGGTCAACCTTTTTTTTTAATGTTTTTGTTCATTTAAAACTTGCATTTAGTGACACTTCTAAGGATCCTTGGATTTTTAGGATGGAACCAAAGATGGTGACCCCATCATGACATATGTTATCCATTGGCCACACACTACACACACTTAGGTGTTGTGATTATGACACCTTATGATAGATGACTTGCTAGTCTATTATTAGGATGCTCGGGATGCTCGGTAATCTCTTAGATGCCCTAACTATATTTCCCTTATTTTGCACTCTAGCCAGATATCATTTGAATGAATGATGCTTTGTGTGTTTACCGATTTTGAGATATGTGCACTAGTATAGTAGGGTATTTTATTGCAGGAGAGCCATGCTAGTAAAAATAGAGATGTAATGATTTCCTACAGATGCTTGCTAAGCCCTCCTCCCGGGCAAGGCTTGTTACATTGCATGATATAACTTGTGCTAACCCTGTTGTTTTGCAGGTTGAGTATTTGTTGATTTTTTCATGTAATTTTCAGAGTTCCTAAGTAAAGTTTGTATAAAAAATAAGGTGTGAGCATAGGTTCCAAGGTGTTTAATGTACAAAACAATGTTAAGAGGATCAGAAGCAGAAACATGTATCTCATACCTTAACTTTGAATCCATATTGATGTATAGGTGTAGGACCAAGTATGTATTAAGTGGTGCCTAGCTACATTTTTTGGCTTTCTGGGATATGTCGTAGGCCCAACGACACCCAATCTGCTCCCATTCTTTCATGTTGGTGTGCCTTTAATTTCTTGCAGTGTGTTGAATTGTTTTTTGTAGTTCTTTGATTGTTGGTTTGTCCGAGAAGCTTTAAACAAAAAAAATATAATGTTGGATCTCTAAAGACTCAATATTATAAACTTTCTATAAAACATTTTAATAAGAGATTAATATTAATTAAAATTTAGGATTAAAATATTTTAAGACTTTAAATCTTGCATTTTATTTCCTGCATGGCCTTCGCGTCAGATTTTTAATGGGTTGCAAGCATGGTCATATCCCGATCATAAAATTAATAGGGCATCAATAATAATCTAAAGACTGCTCTAAATAACTACAATGCATTCTGCATGTTCTGAGGAGAAAGTTTTAGTGCTTCTCCAAACCGACTGACCCAACATTAAATTCTTACTTAGGTGGTTGTTTAGAACGCCTATGATGTTAGAAGACTCCCCGACCCAGGCTGGTTATAAGACCTTTGTGAGAGTGCTTCAACTTGCTAAGGTGGACCTCTCTTTCCTTTTTTAATGGCCTCCTACCACTCATATTGGTAGGTACAAGTCAAAAGATTCTATGAATTCCTCCTTATAGATCTTACAATTTAGTGGTTTCTTTTCTCTTGCATTAGGTTCATCAAGATTCTTTGGACGACACCACACATACATACTGAAAAAGAACCCCATGTCAAGTTGGGTTAACTACTATCTTGACCTGATAGACTTACGGCTTTAGTAGCTTGGAATGATGGTTCCATGGATCCCTACCCAACTACCTCTACCTTATTAAGATTCCTTCACCTTCCTTTGGAAGCCCTGTTGAGCCTAATCTTCCCTTTGACCCATTCGTTGATGTCATCTAATGGGCTTCATTTAGCTGATAGATCACTGACCATTTGGGATACGGTCATTTGCCCTTTGCCCTTACAGCCTAGAACAGCCTTGAAGTGGTGGAAAAATCCAATTGATGACCTGGTCACCTCATAAGGCCTTGATTTCCAATTAGTCGTCGTCTATTTGGGATTTGAGATATTTTCTCTCCACCCTCATGGCTTAGTATAAGCTTTGAAACACCGAGATGTTCCAGTTTGGGAAGACCATTTTATTTAACACGCCCCTTTTTACGAGCAATCGAGAGTTTTCTTGGGTATCTCTTGAGATGTAATTAACCAAAGGGATATATCCCTTTGAGAGCTACTCTTGAACCCAGAACAAACACAAAAACTTGATTCTCTGGTTATGGGTTACTTCCATAGGATTTTCTTCATGAATACCTTCTTCTAGTCATTTTGATCCAATCTCATCTCTAACGTACATTTCCTTGGCTATTCACATGAAGATTATCTTATGAAAGTTCTCAATGTTCTTTAAAATTGTTTGTTTATCGACACGCCTAAAAATTGTCTGTTTTTTTATATATTTTATACTCAATTTTAATGATTTTTAATGATATTACACTTCAAAGGAAAGCATTTTGCATATTTTTGGTTTTAGGGCATGATATTACACTTCAAAAATATGGTATAATTTGAAGTAAAAAAGAGCAAGAAAAAAATTCTGACTTGACACATTTCGATATATCTTTTTATGCTTAATCTACTTTACATTAATCACATGTTTTTGAATAAATTTATACATTAAAGAAAGGTTTTTTGTTTCATGCTTATTATTTAGGTATATATGTTAGGAGCGAAACACAACTGAAATGGGGCGAAACAGAGCTGAAATGGAGCCAAACGAAGCAAAATGGTGGAGTTGTTGTAGGGTGGCGCCCGTGGTTCCAAAATCTAGAGAACTTATGATATAAGATGGATTAAGGAGGTTCAGGATGAATTTTGAGCGGATTTTGAAGGCTCCAAATGATTTAAATGCCCCATGGAGAGGGATTCAAAAGATGTGACTTTTGGAGATAATTTTGGAGGGAATTTTGAATTCTTTTTGAAAGGAGGCAGCCCCTAATTAAAACATAAAGGAGTCTAGGGCATGAGTGTGGCACGAGAGTGAGAGGAAGGCTTTGGAGAAGAGAGGATTTTCTTTTAGGGTTGTAAGAGGAGAGGGAAGGTGAGAAATTTCTTCTTTATTACATTTCTAGGAGAGAATTGTGTGTGATTGTAAAGAAAGTGCTTAAAAGGAACTTCTAGGGATTTGCTTGGGGAGGAGTGTGAGATAAGTTGTGCTTTCATTCTTTGTTTGTAAACTTATTTTAATATATGAAATCGTGTTTTATCGTATCCTTCTCATGAATTCTGAGTAGTCTTATTTATCCTTCTCCCTACAATAAGACTTGGTTTTGTGAAGAATTGATTTTTTTATACGGTTTAAAATGTCAATAATTTGTGATGATTTGAACTTCGATCTTCATTTACTTTTTGATCTAGACAATTGAAATGTTAAAATTTGTTGAAAAACATATGATCCAAAAGGGCTATGATTTCTACAACATTGTGAGAGTCACATTCAAATCCTTGGGTGAGAATGTAATACATGGGGTTAAGTGCAAATAAATAAGGAAATATACTTTGTTGGACGCAGAATTGGAGATTTTAAGGTGACAGATTAAAATCTCCAATTTGGTATAGTTGATTGAAAACTAATGTGAGATTGTTAGCCCTCAGGCGAGGGAGAAGTGGGTGCTTTGGAGTGAGAGCTGGTATTTTCCCAATCTAACCATAGAATTAGGGACCGAACTTTGGATTATTCAATGTTCTTTATACACTTTATAGAGGGTAAAGAATAGGATTGCTCATATTTAGCACAATACAATTTTATATATAATTTTAAATGATTTTAATTACTTAACTAACCATGTACTCATTATAAAGGGGAATGAAGCTTTCTTAAATTTGAACTCTTCTTCATAAAAATTTGTTTAGTCTTAGTAAGTTTAACTTCGAAGTTTAGAAATTAGTTTAGTAAACTTGGTTCTTTTAGTTACATTTATGTTAGCATTCATTAAACTCATTTTAACTTTTATTTTTTACTTTAATTTTTCTTGTTTGAATATTGTGATTTATGTTTTTATCATAAGTATTTCAATTTTCTAAACTAAGACTTGATAGTAATGTACTCAAATTAGCCTAAGGGATTTCTTACTGCGCTTCTCTGTGGGATTGATACTTGGGTTTTAAAGAAAGCCCTATATTACTTGAAGTGATACGTGCACTTACATGTAACCCCTAGTGTGTGAACTATTTTATATACTTTATATAACATTTCGATTTTGACATTAAATACTTAATATAAATTGGGTCAAGATTTTTTGGAAGCTAAATTACTGCTTAAGTTTGGGACAGGTCAAGTTTTTGGCACTCTTATCAGAGATTTAAATTGACATAAAACACGCAGAAAAATAGCACACACCAAGGTTGCATCAAGTTTTTGGTGTCGTTGCCGGGGAAGCTACGGTAAGAACTTTAGGAGAATTTTAGTTAAACTTGTAAGACTTAGATTTGGAATCTATAGTATTATTATATAGTGTATTTAATTATTGTGTATTTATTTTAAAGAAAATCCAAAATACCAAAAATATTTTTGATATATGTCCTATTAGTTAAGTCTTTAGATTTGTATGCGTAGTTCAGGAGCTGCAGACCGTGAATTTTACAAGTCATATTTGGAGAGAACTTTTGGGAGAGATTTGAAAAGACTCCACAAATTTAATGTAGAAATGGTGGATCAACGATATAATGAATATTCAGATTTGAATTATAATGCTGGTATCTTTGAAAGAGTAAACCCCAAGAGAGTGGCAAATTTTCAAGAAGATATGCTTACTATTTTAAATTCTTAGGTTGCAGATATTGAGAGAAAGTTGGATCAATACATAGAAAAATATCCTTAAGGAACCCTAATTATTGAGGAAAATTCATTTGGACAATCGATTAAAACTGGCTATGAGATACATAATTCTTATTCTAATTATTACAATCACAATAGTGAGCTAGAAAATTCATTTGGTGGACAGTTGGAAAGTCAAAAGAGTGAGCTAGAAAATCAAGAGGTCGCAATANGCACATTTTGATATATCTTTTTATGCTTAATCTACTTTACATTTATCACATATTTTTTAATAAATTTATACTCTAAAGAAAGTTTTTTTTTCATGCTTGTTATTTAGGTATATCTGTTACGAGCGAAACTCAACTGAAATGGGGTGAAACAGAGCTGAAATGGAGCCAAACGAAGCAAACTGATGGAGCTGTTGTAGGGTGATGCATGTGGCTCCAAAATCCAGAGAATTGATGATATAAGATGGATTAAGGAGGTTCAGGATGAATTTTGAGCGGATTTTGAAGGTTCCAAATGATTCAAATGCCCCATTGGATGATTCAATGCATCTAGACACTTTGGAAGGCTATTTAATGAAAGGATATCTCTAGAGTGAATGAACATGTCTTTAGGGATTCAAAAGGTGTGACTTTTGGAGATAATTTTGGAGGGAATTTTGAATTCTTTTTTAAAGGAGGTAGCCCCTAATTAAAAAATAAAGGAGTCTAAGGCATGAGTTAGGCATGAGAGTGAGAGGAAAGCTTTGGAGAAGAGAGGATTTTCTTCTAGGGTTGTAAGAGGAGAGTGAAGGTGAGAGATTTCTTCTTCATTACATTCCTAGGAGAGAATTGTGTGTGATTGCAAAGAAAGTGCTTAAAAGGATCTTCTAGGGATTTGCTTGGAAAGGAGTGTGAGATAAGTTGTGCTTTCATTCTTTGTTTGTAAACTTATTTTTATATATGAAATCGTGTTTTATCGTATCCTTTTCATGAATTCCAAGTAGTCTTATTTATCCTTCTCCCTACAATAAGATTTGGTTTTGTGAAGAATTGATTTTATTTTATACGGTTTAAATTGTCAATAATTTGTGATGATTTGAACTTCGATCTTCATTTACTTTTTTATCTAGCCAATTGAAATGTTAAAATTTGTTGAGAAATATATGATCTGAAAGGGCTATGATTTCTACAACATTGTGAGAGTCACATTCAATTCCTTGGGTGAGAATGTAATCCATAGGGTTTAGTGCAAATAAATAAAGAAATACACTTTGTTGGACGCACAATTGGAGATTTTAAGGTGACAGATAAAAATCTCCAATTTGGTATAGTTGATTGAAAACTAATGTGATATTGTTAGCCCTCAGGCGAGGGAGAAGTGGGTGCTCTGAAGTGAGAGCTGGTATCCTCCCAATCTAACTACATAATTAGGGACCAAACTCTGGATTAGTCAATGTTCTTTATACACTTTATAGAGGGTAAAGAATAGGATTGCTCATATTTGACACAATACAATTTTATATATAATTTTAAACGATTTTAATTACTTCACTTACCATGTACTCATTATAAAGGGGAATGATGCTTTCTTAAATTTGAACTCTTTATCATAAAATTTTGTTTAGTCTTAGTAAGTTTAACTTCGAAGTTTAAAAATTAGTTTAGTAAACTTGGTTCTTTTAGTTACATTTATGTTAGCATTCATTAAACTCATTTTAACTTATATTTCTTACTTTAATTTTTCTTGTTTGAATATTGTGATTTGTGATTTTATCATAAGTATTTCAATTTTCTAAACTAAGAATTGATAGTAGTATACTAGAATAAGTCTAAGGGATTTCTTACTGCGCTTCTCTGTGGGATTGATACTAGAGTTTTAAAGAAATCCCTATATTACTTGAAGTGATACGTGCGCTTACATGGAACCCCTAGTGTGTGAACTATTTTATTAATTTTATATAACATTTTGATTTTGGACATTAAATACTTAATATAAATTGGGTCAAGATTTTTTTGAAGCTAAATTACTGCGTAAGTTTGAGACAGGTCAAGTTTTTGGCACTCTTACCAGAGATTTAAATTGACATAAAACATACAGAAAAATAGCACACACCAAAGTTGCATCAAGTTTTTTATGTCGTTGTCGAGGAAGCTATGGTAAGAACTTTAGGAGAATTTTAGTTAAACGTGTAAGACTTAGATTTGGAATCTATAGTATTATTATATAGTGTATTTAATTATCGTGTATTTTTTTAAAGAAAATTCAAAATATCGAAAATACTTTTGATATATGTTCTATTAGTTAAGTCATTAGATTTGTATGTGTAGTTCAGGAGTTGCAGACCGTGAGTTTTACAAGTCATATTTGGAGAGAACTTTTGGGAGAGATTTGAAAAGACTCCACGAATTTAATGTAGAAATGGTGGATCAACGATATAATGAATATTTAGATTTGGATTAAAATGCTAGTATANGTTTGAGAGTTATGATTGTTAGTATTGTATTTTGTTTGCTTTAGTGTGGATTGATCAGTTTGATTGATGATTGGTAGATGTTTGGATTGTCAGTGGTTTGATTAGATTTTTGTGTTTCTAAGGGAGGGGATTTTTTAACTTCTTATTATGGCTAGACTTATATATTCTCTTGTAGTAGTTGGATTGACGAGTCCACTGCGACTCGGGTCTCACTCGGACTTAAGTTTTATAAGAAACATCATTAATTTTAACAGCGACAATTCTATTTCAATTTTGTTACTTCTTTTCTCTAACTTTGTTTTCATTTGATAGAAGTAGCTAAACTATTTGATGAGTAACATGTGAATGCATTTACACTATATTTATAACTGTTAGAGGTGTTTAATTATTAGGAAAAGGTGATGTCTGAGGTTGGTGCACATGAACCAATATATCAGGGATAATCTTATCTTTGGGATTAAAATCTATAAAATCATTTATAAGTACCCAATATATATTTGTAGTGATTCTGTTAGAAATTGGAAGTAAGTTAGTGAGATGCAATGAGTTACAGGAAGAATTGACCTCATTTATCATGTGTGTTTGTGTTTGTGTTTGTGTTACAATAATATAAATATTTGGAGAACACATAAATATATATATATTCCTACGTTGATACATGTTCTGCTTGTTAGACCTTTCTTGTCATTTTATTGAGCAAGTTTTAGTTTAGACTTACTTTCTATTGCATATTGTTCTGTTCTGATTAATACTTGTAAATGTTTCTGATAGATATAATTTCTGAATTGTTTTTCTTTCTGCTTATATTTTATGTATCGAATGTTATACATGTTTAAAATCAAGTTTGGGGGTATGAAGAAAAATAAATTTTAAAGTTAGTATACGTACATTAAGTTTAGGCTAGATTTACTATCTCCTACAGTCATTCTATCTTGATATGCGCGTATATGAATTTGATATGATGTTGTAGTAGTTAGTAGATTCAACTTTTATTTTTTCTTCCTGCTGCATTTTATGGAATTAAGTGTAAAATATTTAAAAATTTCAAGTTTACGGGAAAGAAAATTTCTTTTAAAAAGAAGTAAACTAAATTTTATTTATCCTCAATTAACTATAATTTTAAATTTAATTTAACATGACCTTAGATATTAAAGCTTAACTTTAAATGACTATATTTATGTTTGTAAATATTATGGTAAATTTAGGTAAAAGTTTTTAATAACGAATGTCAATTCTAAATTTACAGATATTTTGTATGAAAGGAAAAGACTATGTTTTTCTATTTAAACTAAAGGAAATTGTATTTTTGAAATATTAAAAGTCTTAGTGTTTCATGTAAGAAGAAAAGAATAAGACTTTATGAAAAATCATCAAAACTAATATGAATTTATAAAGTGAAGAAAGGTAAAAAGTTTTAACTTTAAAAAGAGGATAGTGAAGTTCAAAATTATTAAACGCTATCCAGATATAGTAATCTTCACTTGAAAAAGAAAAGAAAAGAAAGGATTGAAAAGATCCTGAATATAAAAAAAAATGTGAGAAGATGTCTAATCAAAAATTGTATTCACTTGAATCAACTTGAGGAAAATGCTTTATTATATTTTCTAAACTTGTATTTGAGTATTAGCGCCCTTAATAGTAAAGTTTTCATGAAATTCTTTTTCATAAGGATATTCTAAGTATCCTTGATATAACAAATTACAGTTTTCTTAAAATAAATGGAGAATCAGAAATCTTAAATTTGATTACTAAGTATTCTTATACTTATAGTTTTAATCTAGGAGAGAATTGAGCGTGATTATAAAGAGAGAAAGTGCTTAAAGGGAACTTCTAGAGATTTGTTTGGGAAGGAGTGTGAGATAAGTTGTGTTATTTTCTTTCTTTATTTTGTAAACTTATTTTTATATATGAAATTCATGTTTTGTCGTATCATTCTTATGAATTTTAAGTAGTCTTCTTCATCCTTCTCTCTACAATGAGATTTGGTTTTATCAAGAATTGATTTTATTTTATTGGTTTTAAATGTCATTTAATTTTTGATCTGGTCAATTGAAATGTTAAAATATGTTGAGAAACATATGATCTGAAAGGGCTATGATTTCTACAACATAGTGAGAGTCGCATTCAATTTCTTGGGTGAGAATGTAATTCATGGGGTTGAGTGCAAATAAATAAAGAAACATACTTTGTTGGACGCAGAGATGGAGATTTTAAGGTGACAGATTAAAATCTCCAATTTGGTCCAGTTGATTGGAAACTAACGCAAGATTGTTGGCCCTCAGGCGAGGGAGAAGTGAGAGCTCTAGAGTGAGAGTCGTTATCCTCCCAACCTAACCATGAAATTAGGGACCAAACTCTGGATTGGTCGATATTTTTTATACATTTGACAGAGAGTAAAGAATATGATTGCTCCTATTTGGCACAATACAATTTTATATATAATTATAAATGATTTTAATTACTTCACTAACCATGTACTCATTGTAAAGGGGAATGATGATTTTTTAAATTTGAACTCTTCATCACAAAACTTTATTTAATCTTAGTAAGTTTAACTTTGAAGTTTAGAAATTAGTTTAATAAACTTAGTTCTTTTAGTTACATTTCTGTTAGCATCCATTAAACTCATTTTAACTTATTTTTCTTACTTTAATTTTTATAGTTTGAATATTGTGATTTATGTTATTATCAAAAGAATTTTCATTTTCTAAACTAAGACTTGATATTAGTAGACTAGCACTAGCCTAAGGAATTTCTTACTGTGCTTCTATGTGGGATCAATACTGGGGATTTTAAAGAAAGTCCTATATTACTTGAAGCAATACGTGGAGTTGCATAGAACCTCTAGTGTGTAAACTATTTTATATATTTTATACAACATTTTGATTTTGTACATTAAATACTTAATATAAATTCGGTCAAGATTTTGATCATATTTTTGGAAGCTAAATTCTTGCGTAAGTTTGGGACTGGTCAAGTTTTTGACAATATTATCTGGAATTTAAATTGACATAAAACACAGAGAAATAGCTCACACCAGGGGCGCATCATCTATCAGTCATATTTTTTTTCCTTTCCAATTCTCTTTTTTTTGTATCATTTTTATAATTCAAAAGAGAGATGAATTTGGAAAGAAGAGTATATAATGACAAGATAAGCTGGCGACTCCATAACAAAATATAAACAAAAGAAAGAATGAAAATATATTGGCGACTCCACTGGGACTAGCCTCTTTCTCCATTTTAAGATTCATGCTAAATGCTTTTGTGACCTAGTTTTATTCTTGTGTCGCCCTTTTTGATATCAGTGAGATCTTGGAATCAATATATGCATCAGTTGCTATGGATAGTGACTTGACAATATTTCATCCCTTTTCTCCCTTAGTATTCTGGTTGTTACACTGTCGTATGTGTCGATACTGTTGTACTTTGTGATTGTTCATCTAAAATTTTTCCTTGATATTGATTGTTATCCCTTTTGTTGGCAGGAATGGATATAAAAAAGTGGATTGTGATTGAGACAATTGGTGGAAACTCTATTTCCTTCTCTCCAAATATTTTCAGTGCTCCAGAGGGTACTATTAACTTCAGTACTTTCGAGCACCCTGTCAGGATTACCCTTGATAATTCTACGCCCACCAAAGCATCTGTTGTGTGTAGTCTTGTGAATAAGAAGAATTGCACACTGACGTTGTTCCCACTATTGTCATATATGTCGGTACCACCTCTTCTGCAAAAAAGAGATCGTCGTTGAATACTGACNAAACTCTTCATCACAAAACTTTATTTAGTCTTAGTAAATTTAACTTTGAAGTTTAGAAATTACTTTAGTAAAATTAGTTCTTTTAGTTACATTTTTGTTAGCATTCAGTAAACCCATTTTAACTTATCTTTCTTACTTTAATTTTTATAGTTTGAATATTGTGATTAATGTTATTATCATAAGAATTTTCATTTTCTAAACTAAGACTTGATATTAGTAGACTAGAACTAGCCTAAGAGATTTCTTACTGCGCTTCTATGTGGGATCAATACTGGAGATTTTAAAGAAAGTCCTATATTATTTGAAGCAATATGTGGACTTGCATAGAACCCCCAGTGTGTGAACTATTTAATATATTTTATACAACATTTTGATTTTGCACATTAAATACTTAATATAAATTGGGTCAAGATTTTGACCATATTTTTAGAAGCTAAATTCTTGTGTAAGTTTGGGACTGGTCAAGTTTTTGGCACTATTACTAGGGATTTAAATTGACATAAAACACAGAAAAATAGCTCACACCAGGGGCGCATCATCTATCAGTCGTATTTTTTTCCTTTCCAATTCTCTTTTTTTTTTGTATCATTTTGATGATTCAAAAGAGAGACGAATTTGGAAAGAAGAGTATATGATGACAAGATAAGCTGGCGACTCCATAACAAAATATAAACAAAAGAAAGAATGAAAATATATTAGCGACTCTACTGGGACTAGCCTCTTTCTCCATTTTAGGATTCATGCTAAATGCTTTTGTGACCTAGTTTTATTCTTGTGTCACCCTTTTTGATATCAGTGAGACCTTGGAATCAATAAATGCATCAGTTGCTATGGATAGTGACTTGACATTATTTCATCCTTTTTCTCTNGAAAAATAGCTCACACCAGGGGCGCATCATCTATCAGTCGTATTTTTTTCCTTTCCAATTCTCTTTTTTTTTGTATCATTTTCATGATTCAAAACAGAGATGAATTCGAAAAGAAGAGTATATGATGACAAGATATGCTGGCGACTCTATAACAAAATATAAACAAAAGAAAGAATGAAAATATATTAGCGACTCTACTGGGACTAGCCTCTTTCTCCATTTTAGGATTCATGCTAAATGCTTTTGTGACCTAGTTTTATTCTTCTATCACCCTTTTTGATATCAGTGAGACCTTGGAATCAATATATGCATCAATTGCTATGGATAGTGACTTGACATTATTTCATCCCTTTTCTCCCTTAGTATTCTGGTTGGTACACTGTCGTATGTGTCGATACTGTTGTACTTTGTGATTGTTCATCTAAAAATTTTCCTTGATTTTGATTGTTATCCCTTTTGTTGGCAGGAATGGATATAAAAAAGTGGACCGCGATTGCGACAATTGGTGGGAACTTTATTTCCTTCTCTCCAAATATTTTAAGTGCTCCAGAGGGTACTATTACCTTCAGTACTTTCGAGCACCCCGTCAAGATTACCCTTGATAATTCTACATCCACCAAAGCATCCGTTGTGTGTCATCTTGTGAATAAGAAGAGTTGCACACGTGACGTTGTTCCCACTATTGTCATATATGTCGGTACCACCTCTTCTGCAAAGAAGAGATCGTCGTTGAATACTGCNTTAGGTGACATAGCAATCTTCATTGAATGGATTGGTTTATTTTTTGTTAGGGATATAAATAAAATAATGCACTGGATGAAGAACTCGAACTTGTCTCGATCAATACCCGATCATGTTTGTTCAAATTAGTAACTAAACAAGCTTGAAATTTTTTTTTAANACTTGTCTCGATCAATACCCGATCATGTTTGTTCAAATTAGTAACTAAACAAGCTTGAAATTTTTTTTTAAATCGAAGTTTGAAATAGCTAAGGTTGAGCATAGTCCAAATAATTTATTGATATTCATGAACATACTTGTTTATTGTTCAACAAATAACTTATTAATTACATTATAATTATATGATATATTATTTACATAAAATTTGATTAATTAAAATTTATTTGATTATTTAATGCATGTTATATTTTAATATTGATATACACATAAATGTGTTGCCATTTTTTTATTTTTTTTATTTCAATTAACAATTTTGTTAGTACTTATTATTCATGTTATTTGATTGCAAGAAAACTTGTAGCTTCTACATTGTTTTATTTGTTTGGTATAAATTAATTAGATGTTAATTTAAAATTTATTTAATTGCTTATTTATTTGAATCTGCAAAAATTATCTTTTAATAACTTTATATAAGAAATTAAGTTTNGTTCAACAAATAACTTATTAATTACATTATAATTATATGATATATTATTTACATAAAATTTGATTAATTAAAGTTTATTTGATTATTTAATGCATGTTATATTTTAATATTGATATACACATAAATGTATAGCCATTTTTTTATTTTTTTTATTTCAATTAACAAATTTGTTAGTACTTATTCATGTTATTTGATTGCAAGAAAACTTATAGCTTCTACATTGTTTTATTTGTTTGGTATAAACTAATTAGATGTTAATTTAAAATTTATTTAATTGCTTATTTATTTGAATCTGCAAAAATTATTTTTTAATAACTTTATATAAGAAATTAAGTTCTCATTTGAATTTTAAGCTTGTTTGCTAGCTTTATGTGAAAAATTAATTGCTCTTTCAAATTTTCAGCTTATCTAATTAGTA